>JADBJO010003041.1:195000-232500 GCA_016801955.1 Conus betulinus | reverse complement strand
GCTAACCGTGTTAACTCGCCTGTCACATTGTCAATCACAGACTGGGTGGACTACACCACCGAGTGACCTGTCTGAACAAAAATTAAAACCAACCCTGCTATGGATTTAAATAAGTGTAGTAAGAAAGATGAAAGTGGTGGTTTCTGTATGCCAGTTCATTCCCATAAAAATCAGATTTCTCAGCATGATGATTGTTGTTATGAAAATGAAAGTATATGAATCAATGAGAAAACAGGAAACAAACAATGTGTACCCCAGAGTGACTGTGGAGCGAATGGTGCATTGGATTCTAAAATTAGCGTGTCGTTTTTATATTGGAATGTAAATGGCTTATTGTCAAAGTCAAAGGACCACAGTTTTATTGATTGTATTTCACCATTTGATTTCATTGTCTCGCGCTAAAACTTTCGTTGAAAATCTCATCTCCTCTGCATTTGAAAATGACAATCTTCTGTAAACCAGCCATCCAGTTTACAGTGCAAGGGAGAACATCGGGGAGGTGGGGTGGTGGTGGTGGGGGGGGGGGGGGGGTCATTTGTCTACTTAAAAAAAAAGAACTATTGAAATATATACAACAAACAGATAACGAACGTAATAATACGATGACCTTTCTGATGTCAAAACGTATTCTTGGCTTGCCAAAGGTTGTCACGTATATCTGTGCCTACATACCCCCGGAAAATTCACCATTCTATACCTTGTTTGGTGTAGATAAAGGCATCACTATGCTTGTAAAATGCTACTGCTGATAAGATTATGGTATTTCCTTGTGTTTTTTTTTACTAAGCGGAGATTTAAGCGCTAGAACAGCAAATTTGGGTCCAGAACTGTCTAATGAAGGGATGTTTGTATTCTCAAGTCAAGAGTTCTTCATGCTACGACAACAGGTGCTCTGAAGACAGGGTGCTCAATAAGTATGGGAAATTTCTTTTGAATAATTATGTGTACAATGTTTGAATTATGTATTATAAGTGGTGTGTGTAATGGCAACCGCGAAGGTCGTTTCACATACACATCTGATACAGGGTGTAGTGTCAATGATTATTTGATTATTTTTATGTCCTCTGATTTGTATGTACACGTAGAATCATCGACGCATTTATATGTAACCGACCACAGTGAGTCTGACCATCTTCCTCTGGAAATGCATCTTGGCACTGTCGGTCCTGTTGTGAATAAGTACAAGGAGGCTCAGTATGTTGAGAAATTCAAATGGAATGATGATAATGCACATTTTCGTAGTTTGATAAACCATGATGATACTCTGCCAACTAAAAACAGCTATTAGTTTCATAGACGAAGATATTGATGTAGCTTTATGTATGGTTAATGATTGTATTATAAAGAAAGCGCAATGTATGAAAAAAGAAAATAAGAAATAATCCAGGTGGAAGGAATGACTCATGGTTTGATCGAGAATATAAAATGACCAAAACAAACATGAGAAAACTTTTAATTTAACCTCTCTAGAGCCTGAGGATAGAAAGAAACGTGTGAAAATATTTTTCTGTACAAAAAAAATGACAACAAAGAAGCATCATAAGAATGATTTAAACCAAAAATATACAAAATCAATAAATCTGATCAAAATGGTGCATGTGCCAAATATGACCCATCAGGCTTAAGTGGAACCAAGTCTTTTGTGCCATATATGGAACACTGGGTCTGATTTCTGCTTATATAATTTGATTGTGTCACAAATTTGAAAACATTGTGTCTTTTTTTCACCCGGTGTTTTTGTCGGTTCATTTGAGAGTGTGAAACTGCACAAAGCAGTTCCCTGTCTTTGTTCAAAATCACTGGTAAACATTGCACTTTGAGCACTTGATGAATCCCTTTGTTTGACAGTCTCTGTTTTTTCATCTCTGTCGTTCTCCACTCGTCCACTCTTGGTAACGTTCATGGCCATCCAGACGGACGTCACTCACAGGAGCCTTTCGATGAACTTTGGGAGGAAGGGGAGCTGGAGACACTGAAATAATAAAGATCGCGTAAAATATTGTAAGGCTCGATGAGAATACAAACATATATGTTGCAGAGAAAGGAAACAGAGCACAAGCAAATCGTTACTCGAGATTTCATTAACTCAGTTCATTACCAGAAGGAATTGTGGAAAAAAACGTTCACAATATTTCTGTGTCGGGGGTGGGGTGGGGGTTATCCTGACCGCGGTTCTGTAGCATGCAGTGCGGCAAAGCGAACACCCTAACGCTCACACCACCAAACCACACGATGCAAGAGTGACACCACACAACGTTACTACACCAACATACATGCACTCATTCACACGACCTGGTGAGGAAGGGCCCTAACTCAGAAGGATGAGTATAGACTGAAAGCACAGAAGGCCAGATGGGACAAAGAAGAAGATAGCTTTATCCAGAACAAACTCAGTCCCGACCAAGCCCACTGTTCAAAATACCCACTGTCAAGGTTAAGGACCTTATAGGGAAGGGAAAGACAAAGGTGAAAATTCGACACTGGCAATAACTGATATCAAACACCCAAACACTCACTCAACTAGGCCACAATAATGGTATATTAATTATAAATAGACAATACTCATTCATTCCATATGGTGAGAGATGCCTAACCAAAGAAGATTGAAGACAGAGGAGAAACCAAGTAAGAATAGAAGGGTAAAGAAGAGGGGAAAGTACCTATCAGTTCTAAGTTACCTAAGGAACAAAATAACCCAAAAGTCCATAGAAAGCAAATCCTCCCTCCCCCCCCGGACTCCCACTACCAGCCAACTAATTAAAGAATTTCATAAAGAAAGAAGAACGATAGGGGAGAGGCAGACTAAATAAGATACAAGACAGGTCAAAACACCTTCACACTACCAAAGCAATCACAACCATTTTCACTCAGTCATACCAAAACAGCCAGACTTCACCATTTCCCCATCAACCATGCCAACCCACACGTTATTAACTCCCTATTACACTCCCGCGCCCACGGCAACACAACACAAACACAAATACACTGAGACATCACCCAAGTCTCTCCAAGTTCCTGCGACGCATGGTCACTTCGAAACTGTCCCACATCCAGGGCCACATGGATCACCCAGAACAGCAGCGTTGAAGAAATCACGGTCCCATGGCGTCAACTCCAGAAGATGTGAGGAGTAGGCGTAACAGACCTCCAGGGCTGTCCAAAGGTGGATCTGGTCGTCTAGGACAAACAGGGTCAACGCCCTGCAGCGACGATCAGTACGTGTACAGGGCAAATTATCAGGGTGTGTCTGGGTGTGCATGCGCGCATGCGTGTGTACCATGAGCAGGGACCCTATTTGACAAAGTCTAACCACTTGTTTTCAAAATTATACTGGAAAAGTTAACATCACACATCTCATCCCTTTTTCACAATGGGATAAAGTTGTGAAATGATTCTTAAAACAATACAAAATATGACGCAAAGACAGAGGGCTGACAAAAAAAAACAGATAAACACGACAGGACCGAGTCCAAAGCGTGGGCGCGGGGGGATAGGAGACCCTTATTTTCCGACTTAATCTTAGTCACATGGGCACTCAAATTAGCGTAATGCGTTCGTCCCGAGTGTTCGTCAATTAAAGACAACTAACTATAAGAAAAGGAAAGAATAGACAGTATAGACATATGAATAAGGAACCCAATCTTGGAACCTTAAACTAACCCAAAACAGACTAATTTCTCCCCAAAGACAAATTAAGACCCCTTCTGACTGGATTCCCAGCTACGTAGGAGTGCCAAAACTTGACTTGGTCACTAAGGTTTGTACCCTTTCTGAAGGTGCCCAGGAAACCCAATAGAACGGGAGAATTTGTGTCTAAGGAAAACGTTACCAGTAAAGGTAACAACACATGAAAACTATAAGAAAATGTTCTAAACATGAATTTAAACTTGGAAAGAAAAAAAAAAAACTTGCCTAAATAACTGAGTACGAAACTCACCAAAACGGGCGGGTGAAAGGAGGAGATGAAGAAGTAGATGTGCTGGTCAGCTCCTGGCCCAGCGAAGGACCAAAGGCTGGTCAGCCGTTCCCCGCCAAGGGAAACCAAAGGTCTGGGGCGACCAAAGAGAAGATGTGCCAGTGGTTGGGTATAGAGATTCCCCCAAACACGCAGCGGTTTCCTCCTACCCAAAAAGGTTAAGGACCAGCCGCTGATCTGCACCGAAGCAGACAAAAGTGATCCCACTGCACTGGGACAGCGATCCCACTCGACTCAACGTTGAAATCAGAGTGCCCACTTCACTCTCTTGCCTCCTTCATCCAACCCTGAACCCGTGAACACCATTCTCTGCCAGAGTTAAACCGTACAGATACACAAACATAACGAAAAACACGCGCAGGCAGCACAAAACCGCTCAGCCACACTCCTGTCACCCAATACAAGAAAGTGGAAAAGAAAATTGCAATGGGGGGATGCAGGAAAAAAAAAATACACGGACAGTACGCCAAGCCCTTCCATGGACAGCCAAATGGTGACAATCTCGAGAGAAACCAGCAGACACTGCTAAAGGTGGTTTCACATTGCTAAACCAAGGCTGAGTAGGCTGGCGACTGTCCATGACACCCACTCTCCACAGAAGAAAAAAATGGAGAAACATCATAACATTGAATAACAGGATCCAAACATCACAGAATTAGTTTTCCAGTCTTAACAAAAGAGAGGAAAAAAAATCTAAAGAAAAGAAAATACCAGCTTCTTTAAAATCCACAAGAAGAAAAAGAAAGTACGCATCCCAGACTTTCCAGCGCCTATGCCACTTCCACCTACACAACTGACAGTTCCTTTAAAGGTTCATCACACTTGAGCTGGTGGAAGACTGGCTCCAGGGGTGGTCCAGGAGATCTGCTCAGGGTAGTGCTATTGGACTGTCGACTCCAGGCAGAGGTGAAGGTTCTTCACGAGTTGCGCTAGATACTGGTGGCGTCTACTGGCCGCGCCCCAGATCGTCTATGGTGACCCCAGCTCATCTATGGTGACCCCCGCAGGCTGCTCCTGGGATACTGGATGCACGTAAAAAACAAACAAACAAACACTATGGCGGAGATCAATATCTTGTATTGCCATTTAACATACAGTCTGCCCTTTGTCAGAGAAAGTGCGTGTGGGTGGGAGGGGGGGTGGTAGGCGTTGTTGTGGAAAAGTCAGTGGTAAGAGGTAACAGTCGGTTGGTCTAGACTATTCTGTAGTCAAAAAGCTTTGACAAAACAAAACCCCAATATATACTGGTTCTTTAGCTACCACTGGCATTAAAATACGGCGCACATCTTTCTCTTTCTGTTTTGTAACATCTTTCAACCATTGTCAGAAGACAATCTACATTTGGGTGGCTCCATAGGGGGACATCAGTCAATATTTCATTCCAATTAACAACATACCTTTTATAACAAAACTTTTTTTTAATTTTGCATAGTGAATAAACACTTTTTCATTAGCATAGAAAGTGATATGATAATGAGTATCTTTAGTCTGAATTTCTCCTTATTTTTTCTTCTTAAATAGGTGACAAAGAGACCAACAATTCAAACTGACACAAATGTAATTCTTCATTCACTCTCCTGGCACACAGACAAACAAGAACGAGCCAAGCGGGGCCAGAAGGTAGGGGCGCAACAGGAAGGACTCCTCACTCCCCGGCGTCAATATTGTAACGTACACACGCTACCAACATTCCGACTCAACTCAATGACAGAGCTGGGGCTGGAATAGCTCAGTTGGTAGAGCATTGGACTCGTAATCTTGGGGTTGCAGGTTCCCATCTCCACCGGACCGTTTCGGTACAGGGGGATTTTTCCCTTGGAGTTAACATTGGTTCTGACTCCATTCCCCACACAGATCTTCGAATGAGACTATAAACCGAGGTTCCGTGTGTGGACGCACGCACAACAGCTTGCACACACGAAAATTCCCATCACCAACTTTCGGAAGAGGACAGTTTGGTCGTTGGTATGGATGACACGTTACACATAGCATGCACCTTCCCGAAGTTTGAGTATGGCTGTCTTAATGGTGGGATAAAAAAAAAAAATGGTCATACCCACAAAAGTGTCAGAATAATCAACATGATGATTGTGGACACTAAAAGAAAGAAGAAGAAGAAGAAGAAGAAGACGAAGAAGGAAAACAAGAAGATGAATGCACAACATTAGCGGCAAAAAAGGGAGAGAGAAGTATGACCCAGCAGCCATAAAAATGCCTGGGTGTCTCCATTCAAAAACTTGCTCAAAATGGCGAATTTAATCCCCGACAACCCTGCTTTCTAATATAAACAGCGCGCGAAACTACCCACCTAAGGTAGCTAATAAAATATTGAGGAATGATAATTTGAACGTTCGATGCCAACGAATAAATTATTTCGCATACAAAATGGTAACAATTTCGATATGTTCGCAATGACGTCGAAATGTTGCAACCTCAATAACAAACACCTGTCAAAGTGCTATCTAAATGAAATACGACTTTTGAACCGCCTGTTCAAAGACGAAAAGAAGCGAGCATTTACAAAAATGGACCGATCAAAATAGCATTACTGGTGAATATGAAGCTGGCTTCAAAAAGAATCATTCCCCTGAAGATACATGTTTACCCTTTTGGCTTTAGTTCAAAAGCAGTGTTCATATAATCGTAAGCTTTATGTAGCTTTTATTGATTTTGAGTAAGCGTTCGACTCTTTTTCTAAAAAATTAGTCTGGCCAATAGTGAAAAAAGAATGGCATCAATGGCAAATTATAGCAATGTATTAAAAGTATGTACAATAATGTTAAAGCAAGAGCAAGATCTGGTGGGGGAACTTACTGACTATATTTCATGTACACAGGGAGTAAAACAAGGTGATGCTTGTAGCCCTGTTCTTTTCTCATTGTTTATAAACAATCAGTTTTAGAAATTACAGCAACAGGAAGACATGGTGCAACACTAACTCCTGATTTTATTGATTTGTCTATTTTGTTACTTGCTGATGATATTGTCTTATTATCTGAGACACCAGTTGGCCTCCAGACTCAGTTAACCAATGTGTGCCAGGCAGCTTCTAAGCTTCAGTAAAAGTAAATATGAAAAAGAGTAATATTTTGGTGTTCAGAAAAGGAGGTCGCTTGGCAGCAAACGAAGATGGTATTTTAATGGACAGAGGATGGCTATTGTAAATTGTTATGAATACCTTGATATGTATTTCTCTACACACTTAAACTTTACAATCGCTTGTCAGGATCTAGAAAGCAGAGCGAAAAACGCCTTATTGTGCATCTTGAAGAAACTATGCATGTTGAATAATAATCCCTTGACAGTATTTCTTTAACACTTTGATGCTCAGGTTCAACTGGTTGCTCAGTATGGTGCTGAGATCTGGCGCCTAGATAAATCTGCTGTTCAGGTAAAAGAGTTCATTTATTTGCTCTTACGAAATTTCTAGGGGTCACATGAAGACACCTAAGGAATGTGTTTATGGGAAACTAACCGTTATCCGACCTGTATCAATTCATCTGTGCGGTGCATCAGATACTGGCTGAAGATTGTTCAGATGGATGATGACAGATCACCACTAAAAGCATATAAGATGTTGCTGGGATTGGAATTGTGTGGTAAAAGATTTGGGGTGTCAGGTGTTTGAGACTTTCTGTTTCATAATGGATTTGGGTTTGTTTGGATGAATCAAGGGGTTGGAAATAAAAATGCGTTTTTGAAGCAACTTCGGCAAAGACTGATTGATAATCAATGGCAAAATTGACATGAAAACATCCAGAACAGTGAGTGATATTCATTTTATAGAACTTTTAAGACATCTGTAAACTTAAAAATATCTCTCACTTAATATTGACAGCATATTAGAAATTATCTGACATGATTTAGATTAGGAATTTCAGGCATCAAAATGCATCAGTATCGATATACCAATAACGTTAGTATGCAATGTCCTTTATGCAAAAACGCAAATGAAGACGAATTGCATCTTCTACTTTGTTGTCCTGTGCTGAAGGATTTACGATATGGATGCATTCGCCGGAAATTCTTTGAAAACCCTTGTTTATTTCGAGCTGCTTTGCTCCTGGCAAATGAAAAATGAACAAATACTGAAGAACGAATGTGTGTATATTTATACAAGGCTTTTAAGTGACGCGCAACTCTGGTCAGGAAATTGAACCCAACTGTCCTTTTCATTGTGTTTAGTTAGCGTGCTTATCTGTCAGAATCTCATTGTTAAACTATAATCATGTTACCTTACTGTATGGATTCTATTTGTTATGCTGTACCCCCATTGGAAGGGGCCATGGCGTGTACCGATTTTTTGTTTGTTTGTTTGTTTGTTCTCTCTCTCTCTCTCTCTCTCTCTCTCTCTCTCTCTCTCTCTCTCTCTCTCTCTCGTGCGCGCGCGCAGGCGCACGCGCGCGCGTACTTTAAATGATTTATTTTATCAAAAAAACAAAACAAGACAAAAACAATCAAACGAAACAAAACAACAAAACATTTCACAAACAAACAAAAAAACATAACCGTGCATGGGATGATCAATTAAAAATAATGTTTCAATCAATTATTGACCAACATGGCTGTACTAGTCATAAAAAGTAGTAAAGTTTTGCTATTCTTGGTTCCAGCGGTAGTTAAAAAAAATACACCAACAAAAACAAAACATGAGCGTAACCTTTATGCCATACTGACTACAATTGTTGACCACATTAAACGCATCCAGTTATTTCTTTTCTTAAAATGTTTGTTTCAGATAGCAAAACGATCTTCGCAGAATCCACTACGTCTGTAACATATTAAAAAAAAAAAATCAAATACTTGTGATTCTACTTGAGAGGTTTGAGCAAGTTTTCACAATTCAGCTGCACTCGGACAGGTTAACTTGAGAGAAGGATTGGGGCATTATAGATGAGATTCTCTCGCAAGATTCTTGGCGTCTCATACAAAGACTACCATAGTAAGACGTGTTGTGCTCAGTGAAAAGAAGGAAAATGAGATAGCACGGTCGTGTATCAAGATCAACAGGAATTGCCAAAACCATTCTACAACGAACAGTGTGGATGGGTTTTCACCAGAACATTAAGGTGTTCTGACCAGGTACACTTTCACCATAGAAAATCTATGAAAAAAAATGGGTACTTCTGAATCCCAGAGATGGCCTGAACAGGTACGCAATAAACTGCATAATGGCCTATTGTTGGTGTAAAAGGGATGATAGTCAAGAAGTTCAGATAGCGAGTTCATTTCAATCCAGTGACATAAACTGTGTCATTCATTGTGCCAATCAAAATGCGTTGTATCCTTGTTTTGACAGTGCGTCCAGTAAGGATCCACCCACTGACCCCACCACATGCAAAACAAGCAAGCATAATAAAAGCACAAACAGCTCTGAGAGTGACAATCTACGTCATGTCTAACAAGCATGACAAAAATGCAACTAGCATGGACTATGACAATGTGTAAAACACAAACAACACTGACGATGACAATCTGTAAAACACAAACAATACTGACGGTGACAATCTGCAAAGCACAAACAACACTGACGGTGACAATCTGTAAAACACAAACAGTTCTGACAGTGACAATCTGTAAAACAAAACAGTACGGACAGTGACAATCTGTAAAACACAAACAATACTGACAGTGACAATCTGCAAAACACAAACAGCACGGACAATGACAAACTGTAAAACACAAGCGGCATTGACAGTGACAATCTGTAAAAAAAAAAAAAAAAAAAAAAAAAAAAAAAAAAAAGCAAACAACACTGCAGTGACAATCTCTAAAACACAAACAGCACAGACATTGACAATCGGTAAAATACAAACAGCACCGACAGTGACACAGTCTGTAAAGCACAAACAGCATTGACAGTGACAATCTGTAAAACACAAACGATACAGATGGTGACAATTTGTGAAACACAAAAACAGCACTGGCAGTGACAATCTGTAGAACACACGTGATACTGACTGGTACACGCTGTACAAAGGCAACACTGACAGTCTGTTGACTGACGACCAGTCACAAAACGATGGAAGGCGACGACTGGGTTCCTGGTGATTTATAGAAGAGTAGCCTGGAAATTCCTGTGCCTGAAGCTGGCAGGTGGGATCGGCAGTGGGAAAGAAGAAGAAGAAGAACAAGAACAAGAACAAGAACAAGAAGAAAAGATGTGTTTAACTCACTGCAACTGTCGTGACTGAAAACTACTGGCGATGACCCAACAATCGTATCAATGTGTGATAGAATCCGTGGAGAACATATGGCATGGGAATATACAAAAACGAGTAGAGGAACTTTAGAATAGACAGGTACAAACAGTTGCCATTCATCGAATAAACATTGTGAACGTGGTAACAGCATCATATTGGCTTCTTTTCAAGAAACTTTCATTAGCATCCAAATATGAATGCCGTTTTGTTCACATTGTCTTGAGAATACGCAGAGGTCATGATCTTGCAGCGACAGTAGACCTACTGGGGCTCCAAGGCTTCTTTGATAATTTTGTTCACTGAAGTAAAAGTTGTATTCTGCATGACTGTGTTTCACTCTCTTTTTCTGGCTATATATTGATTATTGGGCGAGTGTCATGCCTATTGTTAGGATCTTTCATGCTCTCCGTGAGTGTTGAAAAAGAGTAGATCAATATCACGGATAGATTCTTGTATGGTTAGTTCCCTGTCATTGCGGTCTCAATATAGCTGGGGATGTAGATAGTGTTTCAGTCTTTTTGAACATCTATACCAGTTGGTTTTGGCATTCCCGTCACTTTAAAAGATGAGAATGGCTTTCTAATCAACCTTGTTGATGGGCGTTCGGAACTGAGAGTAGAATTCTTCAATCTGGTTATCAAGATCGTCGGATATAGGAGCATCCATTTCACTACCTTGATGTTGGGTGGTTTCGCTGGCATGAGGATTGTCATGATGCTGGAAGAAAAGGGCAGAATTCCAGCACAGTGCAGTGTTCCTGATGTTCTTGTCAATGAAAAACTCTGCTGCATGTAAAATCATGTTTGCCTTCTTTTCTGCTATAATACAAGACATGCACACCTTATGTCTTGTTTTTGTCTGTTGGTCTTCCATCTGACTTCACAGAAGCTGGAATTCTGGGTCACGTGAGCTTCATGGGTCACGTGAGCTTCTTTCTTTCTTTCTTCACCTCTTCTGTTACATTTGATCCTTTACTTCTTAATATTCCGACTTCTTGAACGATTCAGCAATACAGTTAGCGAATGTGACATTGTTGTCTCCATGGATACTCACACTTTTCGTGATCATCATGGTTGGTGGTCGATGGAGGGCGCGGCCATTGTTAGCACCACTACCGCTGGAGTAAGATTTGAAGCCCTCACAAACATTGCCAACCAATATGCATCGTAGAAGTAAGCAAATGGAAACTAAAATCATGGATGAAAAGTGATATCTTGGGACGTTTTCGCTACACAAGACATAAAATTATCTCAAACAATACTAATAAGAAGAAATGATGCATTATAAATATGTGTGCGCACGCGCGCGCGCGCGCGTGTGTGTATTCGTGTGTGTGTGTGTGTGTGTGTGTGTGTGTGTGTGTGTGTGTGTGTGTGTGTGTGTGAGAGAGAGAGAGAGAGAGAGAGAGAGAGAGAGAGAGAGAGAGAGAGAGAGAGAGAGAACAGAAAAACAACAGAGACTTGAATTCAAAATGAAGAAACATGAGCCTGTACATGGAAGACTGTTGATATTGATGTCGGTAATGACACCAGCTTGGTGTTTCTTCCACACCTAAAGCCTCTCATATTACATCAAACGTTCTCCCTGTGGTGAGTCACCTGATAATATTGATTTTTTTTTCTTTTTTTTTTTTTTTTGTACATAATTAAAACTCGTGCCACTTCTTATGCATTGATTAGGAAAAGGAGAAGATTGCCTCTGCACTTCATTTCTTTTCGTGGGAGTCTGCAGACTGGGTTTTGAAACACGCAACCCACGGAAAAGGAATCAAGTGGACAGAAGGAAACAGTCTCTCAGATCTGAATTTTGCCGATGACATTGCCGCTCTTGCAAGCACCACTCAAGATCTGCAGGTGCTTGTAAATACTATCAGCAAGTTTGCAAGCAACATTGGCCTCATTATTAGTGACAAAAAGACTGGAAAAAAAAACATGCTGACCAGTAAACACCAAGTGCCAACAGACGTTTTTATCGACCAAAAAAACAAGTGGAAGAAGTAGAGAACTTCACACACCTAAGCAGCTCCATCAACAGCGTCAGTGATCTCGACCATGAACTGAAGTGTCGTACTGGCAAGGTAACACCGGCATTCACTCAGCTGAACAAAATATGGAACAGCAGGAAATTTCTCCCTTGGAATCAAATTGAGGTCTCTATTGTAATCCTAGTTCTAACAGGGAGTACTTACAATGGGAGCGAAGAAATGTGTGTGTGTGTGTGTGTGTGTGTGTGTGTGTGTGTGTGTGTGTGTGTGTGTGTGTGTGTGTGTCTGTCTGTCTGTCTGTCCGTCCGCAGTCAAAATGTGTTCCACTCGCTCCAGACAAAACTGGACCGATCTTTCCAAAAATTGGTAGATATCTTCATTATGGGTCACGGATAACGCCCGATGTTTTATTTTAGCAGAATAGCCGTTACTGATGCCTGTAAATGATAACTTTGTGATGTATAGTTCAAGCAATAACGGTTTAGAAAACTTAGATGTAACCAGGTTGTCTATACTCCTCGGTAGTATAGTGGTTAGTATCCCCGCCTGTCACGCGGGAGACCTGGGATCATTTCCCCGCCAGGGAGAGCAGCATTTCTTTCCTTTTGTTTACATACAAAATTTCTACCACCAAAAAGGGAGAAAGTGCTATAGTGACTGATTTATAGATATATATGTACTACTGTACTAGGAGTACGTTTATATGCTTTGCATCTTGTGATTTTTACGCTGTTACATGGCTGTGAAACATGACAACTGAAGACCCTCCAGAAGAAGAAATTCGACGCTTTTGACACCAAGTACCTACGTAAGGTCTTGGGCATCAAATCATCAGACTTTGTACCAAATGAAGAGGTCAGGGAGAAGTTCAAAAGACCTCCCCGTGTCAACCATCATCTGCAGACGGCACCTCCGCTGGCTGGGTCATGTCTGGAGAATATATACCCTCATCAAGACCTGCAAACTAGGCCATTAAGTGGACCCCAGCAGGCTAGAGAGAAAGAGGACGACCCAGGATGAGTTGGCGCGACAGACAGTGGAGAGAGATACCTCAGACTCGTTGACAGAGGATGGAGTGACACCAGAAGACCGGCTGAGGACTATACACTCTCAAGCACCATACAGTTAGTCAGGCAGATTATCTGCCACTGCGGTATAAATACTTATCTCCCCCTATTTCTTCACTCTAAGACATAACGGCAAGTTTTTTTTTTTTTTAATTGAATATTTCTAGCAGTCTTTGCAACACCAAGCTGCTCTGTAAGTTGCTGGAATGGTGCTCGGTTACTTATCCTTGGAATTTATTAATCAATTATAATTTAGTCCTTTGTGTTCAATTCCAAGAACTGGCCCTCAGCACTGTCTTAAGAGGTTATCGTTTTATATGTTCTACTTTTCACTAGAAAATATCGCTTGTTTGCTCTTTCATTATTTTCTTTTTTTGCTTCTTGGGTGGCACCTTTGGTTGGGTTTTTGAAAATTCAACGAACATGCTATGGTATTGCACACCAGCCTTATTCTGGGATAGCATTCTTCTTAAAATCGAAAAGGCAGATGAGTTAAGTTACCACTTTCCGTGGTCACAAAGGAGAAACAATCAGGTTTCGAAATACCGGTATCTGACCAGAAGTTATATATTATTAGCGAGTCCTCCCCATTGGAGAGTGTCTCCTCCTTGGAGACTATGAACTTGCTGAAGACTCATTTGAGAAGCACTTATTATTCCCTACTCACCTTTTCAAGCACCGTACTGTTAGTTAGGCAGATTAACTGCCACTGCAGATATAAATGCTTATCTCCCCCTATTTCTTCACTCTAAGACATAACAGCAAGTTTTGTTTTATAATTGAATATTTCTAGCAGTCTTTGCAACACCAAGCTGCTCTGTAAGTTAATATATATATATATACATATATATATATATATATATATATAGTGAGTGGTGTTATAATCATGATGACTGGAAAAATGCATGGTCTCTGCAGTGGTGTTATATTTTGGGGGATTTGATTTAAATGATCTCTTCACTGAGAGGCATTACAATTGTGACGACTTGACATACATTATCTTTCTTGTGGATGGTCTTATAATCGTGATGACTTGACATACATTATCTTTCTCGTGGGTGGTCTTATAATCGTGATGACTTGATATACATTATCTTTTTCTTGTGGTGGTCTTATGATCGTGATGACTTGACATACATTATCTTTCTCGTGGGTGGTCTTATAATCGTGATGACTTGGCATACATTATCTTTCTCGTGGGTGGTCTTATACTCATGATGACGTGCCATACAAGACCTCCTGTGGTTGATGGTACAATCATGTCGACACTCATATTCATAACCAGATTCAGAATTCATTCTTTCTCCATTGATTGGTTTTATAATTATGTTGACTCGACATTCATCATCAACTCTCCAGTGGTTGATGTTGCAATCATGGCGACTTTGACATTCATAATTATCTCTACAGTGTGTTGTCATGACATTCATAATTATCTCTGCAGTCTGTTGTCATGACACTCATGATTATCTCTGCCGTCTGTTGTCATGACATTCATGATTATCTCTGCAGTCTGTTGTCATGACATTCATGATTATCTCTGCAGTCTGTTGTCATGACATTCATGATTATGTAGTCATGACATTCATGATTATCTCTGCAGTGTGTAGTCATGACATTCATGATTATCTCTGCAGTGTGTTGTCATGACATTCATGATTATCTCTGCAGTATGTTGTCATGACATTCATGATTATCTCTGCAGTGTGTAGTCATGACATTCATGATTATCTCTGCAGTGTGTAGTCATGACATTCATGATTATCTCTGCAGTGTGCTGTCATGACATTCATGATTACCTCTGCAGTGTGCTGTCATGACATTCATGATTACCTCTGCAGTGTGTAGTCATGACATTCATGATTATCTCTGCAGTGTTGTCATGACATTCATGATTATCTCTGCAGTGTGTCATGACTTTCAGGATTATCTCTGCAGTGTGTTGTCATGACATTCATGATTATCTCTGCAGTGTGTGGTGTTATGGTGATTTGACATAAACGACTTCTCCTGTAGGTGATGTTATAATCATGGTGACTGAGCAGACAAAATTTCTTCAGTGCTTGATGTTACAATAACGCTGACTGAGCAAACGTGTCATCAGCGGATTACGTTGTTCTTGAAGCCATCGACCTACACGATTTCTCCAGCGGTGTGATAAAAAAAATCAACCTAACCATTCTTCACCTCACTATCTAGGATCAGTTCACTTTGGCGCATGTGTTCTTATTCATTTCATCATTGAAATTGATTGAGCTGTTGAACTCATGTATTTCACTTGGGACGTAACAATGAATTAACCAGTTTTTGTTTTTTTTTTTTTAATTCTAAATTTGTGGTCAAAGAGGAATTGAAGAACATTCTGGCTTTTTCAGTTATCTGCGATTCTTATTAAATGTACGCATGTATTAGAAACGCAACTGCTGATTAATCCAAGTGGGATGCCTATGTTGTCTCTACCACACTTTTCCATCAACACTTACAAATGCATTTATATTCAACAACATTTAAAATTTTCAACTTGATTGCTGTGGAAGACAATCTATATCTGTGTTACGCAAAACCTCATCTACAATAGTTCTGTGACCCCCTTGAAAATTAACCACAGACTTATTAAGATGGGATGGGGCTGGCAACCATGGAAGAATATCTGAACTGGTTCTTTGTTGCTGAAACTGAATTCCACTGAAGAAAATATACTTACAGTTATACTACTGTAGCTGATGAAGAAGACCCCAATTCAGATTTCTAGGTGTGAACAATCTCGATTTCAGTTTTCACTGAATGTGAAATACTTCTGCTTCTGCATTACAGATTACTGTCCAACAGCCACCGCATGTGACCACTATTCTGAACACAGAGGTGTATTCAATATATTTCTGTAGATGTCTGCGACTGCACGCCAGAGACTTGCACACACATCTAGCTCAACATGACGGCCAAACAACATTGGAAATACACTTCATTAAAGTTAGAAACATATTTTCTCCACTTCTGCTTTTTCCCAATTTTAACATGCATGCCACACCAAATTTTTTTTTTTTTTTTTTCCCAGTCAAGCGCATGTGTGTACATGTGTGTTTGTGTGCATGCACACGCATGTATGTGTACTTTCCCACACAAGGTCATCTACATGTGCACAAATCAAAATATCACTAAGACTTTTCACACACACACACATTCCTATGCAATGAGAGCATACAGCATACAGCGCGATTTCCAAGTTTACTTTACTTTTCAAGTTTAACAGTTGAACAAAAAGCACCAGCTACTTCATGGCACTAATCAGATAACAAATCAGATAACAAGAAAAATTCTTCAGTCACATATTGTCAATCACATTTAGCCTGATACAAGCTTCATAAAGGAATACAAATCTTTGTTTTAAATGGCACAGGATATAATTACTGGCAGAAATAAACAAAGAAGCATAAAAAATGTTAACCCTCTTCCATTCACAACCCCTGAATGCACATGGCAATATTAACCCTCTTCTGTCCCAACTGGACAATGAGTGGGGTCTACTGGAGGATTTTTGTGACCTCTAAGGTCAGCTGCACACCACTAAACTGCAACAATCATTTTTGTACAGTAACTTAGTATTGTTACCATTACAAAAAAAAGCCCTGTACAATAAGCCATCAAACCCTGTATGTGTTACAGTCCTGTCAATGACAACAAGCATGGTTAATCAAAAGTGCAGATATAAGCCAAAGTATAATGACTCTAGCACGTACACACTAATTATTCTTAGCCTCTACATCACCACGCATGTCAACAGCAGTATGCAGAGCTCAAAATAACGTTCCCGTCTGAACAGTCCTGAACTCCTCAGCCGTCTACACACAAGTGAAACCACTCTCTCCATTCCTCTGTCCAGCAACCAGTGTTTGACCTGGTCAGAAAAAGGCCGACTTAGCAGCCAGCTCCAGTGCAGACCAACTGCACTTCTCTGCTCTCTTTTTCACTTTCAAACGTCCACCAACCTCCACGCTCCCTCCTCCCCAAACTCCCCGCCAACCTCCTCCTCCATCTGAAAGAGCTGACCCACTGAGAGGCATGCTTTATGAATGAAATGTAACGATAGTGTGAAATGCATCATGCTTGGTCGAAGTAGAAAGAAGAAAAAGATCTATCCTGCTCGTTTCTCCCTGTCAGGGAAGCATCCTACGCGCGCCAAAGCATACCACTGGAGAAGTGTCATCAACTGTCATCAAACCGCCTGTTAAGGTGAGCGTGTGGACATTTCCGGGGGGATGGGTAGGTAGGTATTTTTTTTTTGTCTTCTACATGTTGCTTAAATAAACTAACAATTATCTTAAGATGGCTGGCGTCACTATGTTGATGCCGACTGGCACTGGCTCTGCCAGAAAACAGGGTCAAAACGGGTACCACTGAACACCACCACAGTGAGTCGGGCCTTGTTCAACCTCTCCTCTGATGGGCTTCCTAGAAACTTAAGTGCTCGTTGTGAGCTGCCTGTGCCAGGTCTGTGGCAGGAAAACCTCGATGTGGCTGTGTTCTCGGAGTCAGAACAAATGGAATCAGACTAATTTCAGTGGAAGGAGGGGCATAGGAAATGTGACATCCCCCCCCCCCCACACACACACACACACACACAAGAAAAAGCAGCAGTTCTGTCACTCAAATAAAGTCTATTTTCAATGTAAGATAATCAACATATGAGACATTTTCCAGACGATAATACTTTGCAAGAAGGTAAAATAACATAACGGCAGGATAGAATCTAGATGGTTTTTTCCTGTTCATCTTGTATTGCTGTCCAAAAGAAAAACTTGAGACCTGTATGGAGGTGCTTGCAATGGCACTACTAAGGATTCTAAATAAAGTATCACAATCAAACAGAGGATGTGGATTGCTACGGCAATGTTTACTATATGGCTCTCATGGGGATCCTAGACTCAAGCGTATTACAAAAATAAGTCGTGCTTATGCCAACACTTGCAACAGCACCCAACTAGGATTCCAAGTATATTTCAGTGCAAATGAAGAAAAAAAAAAAGAGGCATCACTTGCCATGGCACTAAAGAGAATTGTAAACCGTTTAATGAATGAGGTCAAAAACCCTCATCAGCAAAAACCAAGAAAACAACAAAAGAACCATTCTCAGCTCTGTTAAAAAGCATGTCTTCAGGGAACTGGCCCAAGGTCAAGGTCTAATCCACCTCCTCAATGGTGGGACCCGCAGAGCCCCCACCCTGGGCGGCCCCCCCGTCCCCGCCCCCGAGGGGTCAAAGTTCGGCATGCCTCCTGCGCCCCCGCGGCCTGGTACAGCTTGGTGATGATGGGGGGTGCACACCTTCTCGATCTCCTTCTGCTTGTCGTCATACTCCTCCTCTCGGCCAGCTGGTTGGAGTCCAGCCAGTTGATAATCTCGTTGCACTTGTCCAGGATGGTCTTCTTGTCCTCTTCGCTGATCTTGTCCTTGATCTTGTCATCCTCGATGGTCGACTTCATGTGGAAGGCATACGACTCCAGCGAGTTCTTGGCACTGATGCGGCTCTTCTGCTTGTCGTCGTCCTCCTTGTACTTCTCCGCCTCGTTGACCATGCGCTCGATCTCCTCCTTGCTCAGCCGACCTGAAGACATTTCGTTGCAGACATAAGTGCCAGTCAGCCATCAGCTGTGAAGTGAAAATCATTCAAACAAAAAAACAAACAGATCACACAAAATACCTGAAGCCAAATTCCCCAGCATCCCCCCTCATCCCCCCCCCACCCCCCAAGTTTTTATCAGCCTCACGTCTCAAAACAAAAGAACTGCATGATAAAAAGAGGAAGCCCCAGTTCATGCGTTAGACAAGCAAAAAACTCACAGACAGACATGTTAAAAACATTTCAGACCCAATGGCACCATTTCCAAATGCAATATGTACACAGGGTTCATACCAATTAGTCAAAACAAAATTCCATACTTTTTCCATACCTTTCCAAGACCTCAGCAATATTTTTCCATGACCAAAATCCAGGACTAAAAACCCCCCTCAACCTTCATATTATATATGCGCGCTTCACACACACACACACACACACACACACACATATACACACACACACATACACTCAAAAAAATGATACACACACAAATGCAAGTGAACACAACAGAATGAACAATTCACTTACCAATCACACACCATCATTTACAGTCACAGTTCCTTTACCATTAAATGTAATTTAAAATTTACACAATTCTACTCGCACCTGAAAAATGTATCTTGATCCCAGTTTTACTTTTTGATTTCTTCCACTTTCTTATTTATCAGACTTAAGCAGGTCTTTCATAAAAATTTCCAGTTTCCTCTTCTTTGTTCACACTGCCAGCACTTGAATCACAGTATCATTTAACAGTCACAGTTCCTTTACCATGCAAAGAGTAGCCATTTAGAGATGTAACAGGGTTCCCACTTCTTCACAGGAAAAAAATTCAAGGGTTTTTCAAGGGTTTCTAAAGGGGATATTTTAATTTTTAAGGGGCAAAAATTAGCCGTACAATTGAAAAAAAGAGTGAATAATAACCTTACACATGTAATCCAGCCATGATGATAAGGTGATTACACTTCTGTAGTCTTTTCCACGCTCAATATCATGTATATATAAAAAAAAAAAAAATGAAGTCTTTATACAGAAATTGAGAAATCAGAAAAAGAAAACTTTCAATCTGCTTTCCGGACCAGTATCTGACATGAATGTCCAGCTGCTTCTGTTTCAAGTCCTTGCTCAATGATTCATCAAAAAGCATGACATATTCATTGCAGCCGAGGCCTCCTCTCTAGCACATTTTCAGGAGGGAGCTCAGCAAACTTTACTTTTAAAATACAGCCACTGTATGTGCTGTCGTGTGGAAGTGTGTGTGAATGGTTGGCGGGCCTGGACTAGCCTAATGCTTGTTCTGGGCAGGATAGGGAGCAGGGTAACCCCTTTTTAAAAGGCAAATGTGGGTAGCCTTCCTGCAGCTCCACACTTTTTTTTTTGTTGTTGTTTTGTTTTAAAATGGAGTGACTGATGGCGGAGAATGAAGCAAAATTTAGAAAGAGAGGGGGTTAGTTACCGCCAAGGACATTGACAAACAAAGCACAGGACAAGACACAATGCAATTCGACCTCTTGGATCTTCTTCAGGGGGGAAAAAAAAAAAAACATTTAACATTTAGGACAGTACAAAGAACGAAGACTTATCTGTCCATGTGGTAGGAAGAATGGCCGCCAGACGGAAACGACAGAGGGGATTATGGGAGAGGAAAAAAAAAAAAAAAAAAAAAAAAAGGGGGGGGGGGGGGGGAGTGAAATGATGGGGTTGTGTAGCTGGTTTAGTGGGGTGGTGTGATATATTTTGTGATGGTGTGTGGTTAAGGTGGATTGATAATAATGCTAAGTAAGGGGGGGGGGGGGGGGGGGGGGGGGGGGGGTATATATATATATATATATAGATAGATAGATAGATAGATAGATATAGATAGATAGAAGGGATAGTAATGATAATAATGATAGTGGTAGTAATTATAATAACTAGATGAATAAAAAAAAAGTAACTGTAATAACAAAACAATTAAGTGAATAGATAAATGATTTTTTTTTTTTTTTTTTTGTGTGTGTGTGTGTGTGTGTGTGTGTGTGTGTGTGTGTGTGTGTGTGTGTGTGTGGTAGGTAGTAGTTAGGGGGGGGGGTGTGGTATGAATGTGTCTTTTTGAACAAGAAAGTAGGGTTTTTTCTTTTCTTTTTTTTTTTTTTAACAAAACGCGCACTTAAATGAGTCACTTAAAGTCTTTGGAGACGACGTGACGATTGATTTGAAGATTCAGTCTGTGATCTCACTCTTTTTTCAGTCTGACAGAAAAAAGGAGCAATGCCAAAAGTTGCAAGATATCTACTTTTGGTTTCCCCACACCGATAGTTCGTCACAATCGAGGAATATGGAAACATGCTGCAAACAGTTTCGCGTTGTCTTCAGCAGATCGGAAACTGTTATGATTGTTGATGGCATGAATCGTCCACAACACTTCAGATTTCAACACATCTGTCCCACTTGCTGTTATTGTGGACTGGCTGACGATTCTTACTGAGGAAAGGGTCTGACCCGATTTGATGAATTTGATGATTGCCGAACGTCCGTAAGACTACCGCCGGCCTACTCGCTTTATCCAATTCCACGTATTTTTTTTCTTTCCGTGATTTGCAACCGCCGATTCGCCCATTGTCCGAACATCAACGGTCTTTTTGCACACTTTACAGAAAAAACGCATGTTTGTTGTCTCTGCATTCAGTGATCCAGCTTCGATATTCTTCCTTCTGTAGCCACAACGGATCAAATGCGTAATTTCCCTTTGGCATGATGACAGACGCAACAGTATCGGACTTCGCCGAAGATGATAGAGCATGGCGCCCTTTGTCGGAAGTCGAACTGCGCATGCGCAAAACGATAACCGACTATTGAATTGCTTCCCTTTGCTTGAAAAGCAGCAGACGACACGCAACACGATTCGAGAGGCGAAAATCGATGTCCGAAGTCTCGTTCGCGTTTGTTCTCCGATTCGTCTTCAAATGTTACGGTCAGTTTTGGTCCGAAAACGATTTTTAAGGGGATTTCAAGGGATGGTAGGGATATCTGCAGTTTTCAAGGGTCTTTTTGACCAGTTGAAATTTAAAGGGTTTTCAAGGTCTTCAAGGGGCGTACGAACCCTGTGTAATGTAAAATTGACACAATCCCACTCACACCTGAAAATGTATCCTATCCCAGTTCTACTTTTTGATTTCTTCGACTTCTCATTTATCTGGGCCTCAAGAACAGAAACTTCAGCTGCCTTGTCCTTAGCAGATCTACGGAGAGCATTTGACTTTGCTATGAAGGTGAAGTTTTGTGTTCTTTCTGCTTTCTCAGCAAACTCTCATCAGCAGACTTAAGCAGGTCTTTGACACAAAAATTTGGCTCGAAATCTATTGCCGTCCGATGCTTTTTCGATCCAGTTCTGGTACTGGCTATTGGTCAACCACGCTTGGCTGAATACACACTTTCCCATTTTTTTAATTCTTGCCGTGCAGGCGCAAACGATTGAGAAAAATCATAGAACGGAAGTTGGGGCTGGAAAAATTGCGCACATGCGCACTCGACACAAGGGAGACTACTCGTACGGCAAAAAATATAATTCTGCAGTTCGGATGCGCGAGTGTTGACGGGGTGGCAAATCGACATCGACCTTTTCCGAAAATTTGATGTAAATAATTTTGTTTCAGTTCATGACTTGAACGTTCATGACGGAGCTCTGGAAATTTCATGACTTTTCCAAACCCTGCTGGGTAAAAGCAAATTTTCCAAGACTTTTCCAGCCCTGGAAAAGCCTTTCCCATTTTTCCAAGACTTTTCCAGACTTCCAGGACTTGGTACGACTTGCGGGAAATTTCCTTCTGTTGCAAGAATTGTTTCTTCTTTCATTTTTTCTTCCATTTTTCTTTTAAAGGGAACGAGGGTGGGGGGCATGAAAGCCAACATCATCAAATTCAACATATACGAACGTTCGCAAATTTACCCAGGTCAGTGTTAACAGACTTTAAAGACGCGAACAAAGTGTACTCAGTTTCCCCAAGATTTTTCTTTACCATTCATGACCATAAGAACCCTGGGGAGAGAAGTGAAGCGTGACCCAACACTGACAAGCCCCACTGACCCTTGTCGTTGGTGATGGTGATCTTGTTCTCTTTGCCCGTGCTCTTGTCGCAGGCTGACACGTTTAGGATGCCGTTGGCGTCGATGTCGAAAGTGACCTCGATCTGAGGCACGCCGCGAGGGGCAGGGGGGATGCCGGTCAGCTCAAACTTGCCCAGCAGGTTGTTGTCCCGAGTCATGGCTCGCTCTCCTTCATATACCTGAAAAAAGAAAGAAAAAAAAAAACACACACACATATATATACATAACCCACGGACTGCTGAAATGAAATTAAAAAGGTGAGATTTCCAACAAGCTAATGCACATCTAACATCCACTTCACTGTAGGTAAAATAAGTCTTGCATAGTCCTGTAATCTAAAGATAAATGTTTATACATGGCTGAGATGGTGTATGTAGGAGCGTTGGTTTTTCTTCATGATCCAGTTCTCTAAACCGGACTGATACACGTTCTAGCCATTGGAAACATCAAGTTTACATGCACTAGCGACGACCTTTGTGACCCCACAGCAGTCTGAACAAAGAGACCCGTAAACAAGATTGTGTTCTCCTACATTTAGCTATGCTGTTCTATAACTGTAGCGTTGCTATTTTACCTTAAATATATTTAAATATGTGCTCATTGCAAAGTTCGCATTTTACCTTTTCTGGTGATATGCAACAATATTACGTTTATATTAGGGGTCATAAGATTACATTAAAAAAGTGCGAAAATCGTGCGTCTGCAACAGTTGTAAGCACGTGTGGAGCACGCGGCAGCAGGGAAGTAACGTTGCGCTGTCACGCCCGTCGCAAAAGAATTTTTATCAATGAACAACCAGAACCAAACCCAACACCTCGGGAGCTGGCCATCAGGGTGGCTGTCAAAACACAGCGCTGTGTCCCACCTTCACTGAGATTAACCACAAAACACAAGCCTACCTGTATCAACACACCACGCTGGTTTGAGATTTACCACAAAACATGAAACTACCCGGATCAACACGCCAGGCTAGTTTGAAATTTACCACAAAAACACAGCCTACCTGGATCAACATGCCATGCTGGTTTTGAGATTTATCACAAAACACCAGTCTTACCTGGATCAACACGCCATGCTGGTTTGAGATTTATCACAAAACACCAGCCTTACCTATATCAACACGCTAGACTGGTTTGAGATTTACCACAAAACACCAGCCCTACCTGGATCAACAACACGCCATGCTGGTTTGAGATTTACCACAAAACACCACCAGCCCTACCTGGATCAACACGCCATGCTGGTGTTGAGATTTACCACAAAACACCAGCCCTACCTGGATCAACACGCCATGCTGGTTTGAGATTTACCACAAAACACCAGCCTTACCTGGATCAACACGCCAGGCTGGTTGTCGGAGTAGGTGGTGAAGGTCTGGGTCTGCTTGGTGGGGATGGTGGTGTTGCGTTTGATGAGCGCTGTCATCACGCCGCCAGCCGTCTCGATGCCCATGGACAGCGGGGCCACGTCCAGCAGCAGCAGGTCCTGCACCTCCTCCGACTTGTCTCCGTGGAGGATGGCTGCCTGCACCGCTACACACACACACACACACACACACACACACACACACACACACACACACACACACACACACACACATACAAACACACACATGCACAGACACACACACACACACACACACACACACACACACACACACACACACACACATACATACAACTCCTGTCATTGCAACCACTCACTTCTGCTTTATCACTCACTCATCATCATAAATCACCATTATCATCAACAGATGATATGGGTGTCACAAAAAGCCATAATGTAGCGTACAGGGCACTTTACAAATTTCAGTATCCAAAGCATACACATGATACACACTTGTGCGCGTGCACACACAATTCTGCGTTCACAAATCATAAACATGTGCATGCACTCACACACACACACTCACACTGGGACACAATGTCATATACACAAATACATATAACACGATGAACAGGTCATTCGTACATGAGCAAAGTGTGCAAGAGACACGTAGTAATTCAGTCCTACTTCAGGTGGTATTATCCAGCTGGCGTTTAAAGCGGTAAAGTTTTAAGTGCAACTTGAAAATCAAGAAGGAAGGGCATAAGGTAGATGGAAAGCTAGTGAATTCCAGAGTATTGCCGCAGAAAAAAAAAAAAACGAAAACGCCCTAGAACCGAAATGAATATCTCTGCTGTGTTAAAGTATTCCTCATGGCATTTCCACCACGCAACAGTCGACAGTTGGAGATTTGGACCTTACCAGCCAAGAAGCCTGGTGCATTATGAATGTTTGGGGGTTGTCATGATCAACAAACTGACTTCAATATGCACATCTGATCTACTTGTATGTCCACATAAAATTAGGGGGTTCCAGCCCAGGTTTATTCGTCGACCACAGAGATAAAGAAAAATCTTGCAGAAGTTACTTTTGCTACATGCTGCCATGGTAAGAAATCCTTGACACCCAGACTGAGAGTCAAATCTGCAATGCTCTAACCAGATGTCTGTTACACTATACAGTCTCACACATCATGTATGTGATCAAATCAAGGTGCCTCATCATTTTACACACATATACACACAGACAAGATCAAACACTCACCAGCCCCATAGGCCACAGCTTCATCTGGGTTGATGCTCTTGCACAGCTCCTTGCCATTGAAGAAATCCTGCAGCAGTTTCTGGGATTTTGGGGATGCGGGTGGACCCCCCCACCAACACAATCTCGTTGATGGCTGGTTTGTCCAGCTTGGCGTCACGCATGGCCTTCTCCACCGGTTCTAGGGTGCCTCGGAAGAGATCTGCATTCAGTTCCTCAAACCTGTTCCACACAGCATTTCTCAGCTCTTCACTCCGAACTCCAGCTACATTGGACACACGCCACAGCAATCACACTGCACATCATTTGTCAGCTCTTTACTCTGAACTATCTTAAAATGAATAGCTAAGCTGGTCATTTAAACCTTCAAACACAATCATAGCCTTAAAGCATTCCCAACTGTTACACCTTCAAATACAACCACAGCCTTAAGATATTTGAACTCGAACAGTTTAGCATCCACAAATCAACTCTAAAGTTTCTATATGTGTTACCCCTTCGACTAACAGAGCGTCCGTCTTCCATTTACCTAGGTAGGTCCAGCCTAACAGTAGCCATGGCTAACAGGCAGCAGAACAGGAGAAAACTGCCAATTTCAACTTGTTCATACTCCTCAACTACTCAACACTGTCAAATAAAAAATATCTCCACATCGAAAATGAACCTCTAACATGAAGTCTGTGTGTTTTTTTATGTATGAAAGAAAGAAGTGCTTTTATTGTGAACGATCTAAACACACAAACCATACACTGCGTTGGCGAGCTTGTGCAACGATTCAAGCCGCGGGCTATCCGTGACCCGCAAACAACAACATCCGGAAAAGTGTTCGGAACTTTGACACACTATATGCACAGCGACGATGTTGGTACCATATGAAACAGAGAAACCTGCAGAATTGATCGGTATAAAGTTCGTCATAGTTCCTTTTCATTAAGTGCCGCAAATTTTGTGCCGAAAGACTAGCATAAACTTCAAAAGCATATCAACATCACTAATTCTGAACAAAACATATTGAAAGACCACTCGTTTTGTAGAAAAATCAATGCTCTTTTCGTTCGTGTATATAAGGACGCACAGGCTGCTGTGTGTATAAGTTCCGGCCAGGATAAAGAGAGAACCCCGTAGTCCAATCGGCATTCAGCATTCCGACAACGGGGGGGTACGAAGCTGACACGATGTTTGAGTCGTCGAGTGGCGAGTTTAAAACGATGGATCTCAACGATTTTGAGCGTGATCTTGGTAAGTATGCGAACGATTCATTTGTTTAAGCCCCTTGCCCTGTTATTTTCCAGGAATTGTGTTTCTTAACTCTGGAAATTATTTTAGAAGTGTTTTTTTTTCATCAGACATGTGCTCGGTCGAGTGGTGGTTGTTAGCTCCCGTGATCAGTACTAATGGTTGCAATCGGTGATCAACCTTTTAGTTTTAAAACAATTTCATAGAATAACTTTTACCCAAGCTTGTTCAAATTTTTTATAAAAAGGTTTATGATTTTTATCTAGAGCGAAAATTATGAAGTAAGATTAAAATTTGGCAGCTGTAACTTCGACAGGGATGATAACTCAGGTTTCAGACCTCAATGAAAATTGAAAGTAGCAGTTTTGGATTAATTTGCAGTACTGTTGTACCAAAATGAATCAATGAATTAATAAAATCAATAAATTGATAAATAAATGAGATAAAAGGAAAATAAAAAAACTAAAAAGTAAACAAAAAATACTCATTAACAAATTAAAGAGAATATTAGCTTGAAGCTGCAGTATGAGTGTGGCATATGTACTAAAAGATAGGAGTAAGAAAATCAGAATTTGGAAACTTGAAGCATGTATTATAATAAAATGACTAGCTGGTGTGTGTGTGTGTGTGTGTGTGTGTGTGTGTGTGTGTGTGTGTGTAGCTGGTAGCATTCACTTAAAAGTCTTATTGAAAATTTGTGGCAATGTGTATTTTAAAAATTTTACTGTTGAATCATATATCCATAAATGATAGAACTTGGTATATAAAAAAAAAAAAAAAATGTTCTTCAAAGTTATCATGCACTTTCATTCACAGTCTCTGAATTCAAACAATCCATTTTCATCACTGATAGATCAAAACAAATGTCCAGTTATTAACTGTGTTCAGTTTATTCAAAATTTGTGTGTGTGTGTGTGTGTGTGTGTTGCATGCATGCGTACGTATGCGTGTGTGTGTGTGTGTGTGTGTGTGTGTGTGTGTGTGTGTGTGTGTGTGTGTGATAAATTTCAGAAGATGACCAGTACCTGCAAGAATCTGACAGTAGCACTGAAGAAGAACCACAAGAGCCAGATCATTCAGCACTTTTGGAACATGAAATAAATATTTGTCATCAGTCTTCTGATGATGAATCAGACTATGAATTTCCCATCAATTTCTCAGGCCAGGGACAGTCAGTAGCAGTTTTCTATGATGATGCATTTTACATTGGTCAAGTACTAGAAATTGTTAGACCTGACCTTGCTTGCATTTCCTTCATGGACCAGAAAGAACAGAAAACCTGTTTAGATGGCTGTTGTCAGACTCCACTGGGGAAGTTGCAAGTAAATATGTCTTTTATTCAGACTTCAACATTCTACCAAAGAACAGAGTTTGGAGCATTGACTGTACCCAGCAGGGAACCCTGAAAAGAAGATACAAACAATATGTTAAAAAGTACTGTTAATGTTGGGGTGCAAAATGGAGATGGCCAGTTTTATCTTAATGGTGATTGAAAAACAGAACATGGAAAGAGGTGATTTTTTCTGGTATTTGAAAAGTTTTTAAGACAGTTGTGATTACTGTTCCTTTGGACATATATTTCATTATTTGCCTGTTATTTGGAACATATTTGCTTGGTGAAATTCTTGAGCATTTGATTCTGTCCCCGTGATAATGACGGAATATATGTGGAATGTTGGTGATTTTGTTTACTTTGATGTATTTTGTACATAAAGGTGAAGGTTGAACTCATGGATGTTTTTACCTTTAGGTTCCTTCTTCATGCTGATTATTTTGATACCTATACTTTGTCTGTAGCATGTGTCGTTCCAGAGTTATGGGTTGTTAAGTAACGGTACCCTGTGTTTGCCACAAAATGACACGTCAACAAATCAGCATTTTAGTCATTTTTGAAGAGGCACAGCTAAAAAATGAATAATCATTGAGCTCTGGAAAAAATAGGCTCAGTGTATCCATCACAGATAATAACTCTGCCAATCTGAGAGTATATTAGGTGAATAGTTCAGAAAGATATGAGGGTCCAAACATGGCCCTTTGGCAAAAACGAACGCCATTTTTTACCCAATTTTAAAGCTCAATATCTCAAAAACTATTAAACCTATGGCCTTGAAATTTGGCATGTGTATCACTTTTAATGGGGTCTTTTGAAAAATACAAAAACATTCCATATTTTTTCAAGTTAAAAAAATGGCTGGACCTACTATCTCAGAAAGTACTTGTATTCAAGATAAACTGGGAGTACGATTATATGCTTTGCACCTTGTTTTCTTTTTTTTTTTTACTTTTTTCTTCTTTTTTTTGGGCAAGTGACTGACCAAATAAATTTGCAGCAGTGACAGTTCAGACATCAGTGTTGTCAATACAAGATTTAGGACAGATTCAAGCTCAAGCTGCAATGTTTTAAGGCACCAAGATGCAAGTTGGAGTTGATGTTTGAATTAATGTTGAGATCTTCATAGAGCAGATGTGTGACCATTATATTCAGTGAGATATCACACATATGGACACGTGTCAGTACAACCATGAGTTAATCTGACAATAAATTGGTTTCAGTCAGTCAGTGTGTGTGTGCGCATCACTGAATCATCACCCACTGTGTGTCATCCACTGAATTATTGCATAACTAATAACAAAATTACAACAGTGAACAAAAAAAAACAACATATTAATTCTATTGCTCTTTTCCTTCTTTTTTTTTTTTTTTTTTTTTTTTTTCTATTTGCTCTTGCAATTTAGCAGTCACTAGCTTGTTAAAAAATTCAAAGAGGAAAAGTTGGAACAAACACAAGATCAAGAGAATCTACAAGTAAAGAGAAAACTGTAGCATGACTGAATGAACAAATGCGAAAATAGAAATGAAGCTGAAAAAAAAACAAATTAAAGTACAAGGTCAAAAAACTGAAACAAAGATCAAGTAATGTATAATGTATAATAGCTGTACTAAAAATAAATAACAATCCCACAAAATTGCAATAGAACATAAATCTAGAAAGAAAAGTAAATTGCAAGAAAATGTTGGGATAATCTACAATATAAAAAAGCCGCTGACTTTTTGTCAGGTCTCTTTCTATTCTTGCGCGTGCCAGCTGTTTAGATCATAACTGTCATAAAATCGTCTTACATAAGCTCTAATTAATACCTGGCTTTGTATATTTTTGTGTGTTTGCGTGCACATGTGAGCGGGCGCATGTACATTATTCTGATACTTTTATCGATATCTCTTTCTGTCCTGTCTGCTTATCTCTTATCTTCTGTCTCTGTCTTCCTCTCTCTCACACAGTTTACCTGTATACACACTAAGGAGAACCACGTCTCCTCCCACATACACGCACACGCACTTTCTCACACACACACACACACCCAGGCTTTAAACCCAAGGCAGGCTTTGTCCCTATGTGCTGACTAGGTTAACTCATGGTGCTGAGCTCCAGGTCTAATCAAACTACCTTCGTTACCGATTTCCAGACATTATCTATTATCTGGGCCTGTGAAAATGTTTCACACCGTCTGATGTCGAGGGGGAAAAAACCACCCACAGGGAGTAATTTTCCACACGAATCAGGAGAGTTGTAGTTTTGAGGGGGGTTGGGGTGGGGGAAAGCAGGTGTCTTAATATGTGGACAACGAAAAAATGAATCACTTAATGTGGAGTATGAAGATATGAATCACTTACATGTGGAGTATGAAGAAATAAATCACTTGAATGTGGAGTAGGAAGAAATGAATCACTTAAATGTGGATTACGAAGATATAAACCAGTTAAATATGGAGTAGGAAGAAATGAATCACTTGAATGTGGAGCGGGAAGAAATGAATCACTTAAATGTGGATTACAAAGAAATGCATCAATGAAACGAGCGCACACTGACCTGGCCCTGGTGATGCTGGTGTAGAAGTCGATGCCCTCGTACAGGAGTCAATCTCAATGTTGGCTTGCGTGGAGGAAGACAGGGTGCGCTTGGCACGCTCACAGGCCGTCCTCAGGCGGCGGACGGCACGCTTGTTACCCGAGATGTCCTTCTTCTGCTTGCGCTTGAACTCAGTGATGAAGTGGTTGACCATGCGATTGTCAAAGTCCTCTCCCCCCAGATGGTATCTCCCGCCGTGGACTTCACCTCGAAGATGCCATCCTCGATGGTCAGGATGGAGACATCAAAAGTGCCCCCTCCCAGGTCAAAAATCAGCACATTGCGCTCACCACCAACCTGACAACATCACAATCATTATTGGACCTCTTGTCTGATGATGATTAAGGTCAGAAGGGTGAAAACTGTACAATTCAAAAGAAAAAAAAAAAAATAAAATAAAAAAAAAAAGGCCAGTGGACCTGGAACAGTTCAGGCCTCTGTAAGGGTCCGTGCCATGATTCAGCAACATGATGATTAGAATTACCTCAAATTCTGAGCAAACGTAAATTTGATTGGATGATTTTTAGGAATATATAGTCAACTGAGCGCATTTATTCCAAACTAGTGAAGAAGTTACAGGAGTGTTTCATGATTTTCATGAAGACAGATATCTGTTTACTGCATACAGCGTTAAAGATGGACATCAATTAAGCTAATCTGGATGCAAGTAAATATGAAATGAGGCTGGGAACAGTAAACAGCAAACAAGCTGGGCAACTCTTGCTCCAACAATAAAACAAATACACACCAATAACTCCAAAGGAATGCTGCTTACGACACCAAGTCACCTAGCAGAGCCAGACAGCACAGAGCTCACAGAACAAACAAGGAAACATCCCCAAAAAGGATGTTCCAAGTTGGCTTGTATATCCTATACTGAACACATCCACAAAGCAACACCTGGAGAAATGAACAAACACAAATGAACATTTATTCAAGACTGGCAAAGTCTTTTTGACCTTGAATATAGTCGGAAAAGTACATGAACAAACAGAAACAAATACAGGTTACCTCAATTTGACTGAAATGAAAGCAATCATGAAATGAGACAGGGAAGAGTAAACAGCAAACAACAACAAGCAGAGCAGAGCAACTCTTGCTCTCACAAGAAAACAAATACATGCCCATACCTCCAAAGGAATGCTGCTTACGACACCAAGTCACCTAGCAGATATGACAGTACAGAGCACACAGAACAAACAAGCAAACATCCCCAAAAAGGATGTTCCAAGCTTGCCTATATGTTTGAGGTTTCCTTGTTTGTTCTGTGTGCCAACTGTACTGCAAGATTGATAACTGTCTTGCAGGAAGAAGAGAGAACAGATTACAGGTCCTTTGATTTATGTCACACAAGAAAAGCAGACAACTGATTGAAAAATGGTGGAGTTACAGTGAATTAAAGAGAGTCACTGTAGAATTAACTGCACTCAGACCATGCTGGAAGTCTGGAATATCTGGTGTCAAAAGGGTTAAAGACCTCATCACCTTCTTATCAAGCCCATACGCAATGGCAGCAGCAGTTGGTTCATTGATGATTCGCAGCACATTGAGCCCAGAGATAGTCCCGGCGTCTTTGGTCGCCTGACGCTGAGAGTCGTTGAAGTAGGCTGGTACGGTGACGACAGCGTCAGTTACAGTCTGCTCAACATCAAAAACATCAACGTGTCACAGCAACACTCGACAGCTGGGTTAGATCACTTTGCTCATACCACAAGTGTAATATATCTGAACTGTGTGTGTGTGTGTGTGTGTGTGTGTGTGTGTGTGTGTGTGTGTGTGTGTGTGTGTGAGTGAGAGAGTGTGTGAGTGTTCGCGTGTGTGTTTTGCATGTACACATGCAAGTAGGCATGTGCATGTGTGTGAGCATGTGGGTGTGTTCATATTGTGTGATCTGTGTGCGCACACAGCATGTCTGCTCACACATTCTTGGGTGCACAAGTGTGCGCACGTGCAACAAGAGGCTTCCTACTAAAAATGTGACAAGAAAAAGTGTTCACTGAAGTAAACAAAATGATCTTTACTTTTGTGTGTCAAGAACACAATGTAGTGTGAACTACCTCTAACAAAAAGACACCATTTCTAAACAAACTGCATAATCAAAATTTACCACACACACGCTCACAAAAAAAAAAATACAATGTCATCAATCCTTCAAAAACCAGACCAAAAAAAGAAATGCACTGAATACTATGTTCTTGACCTACAATCATACTCACTTTCCCCAAATAAGCCTCTGCAGTTTCCTTCATCTTCACCAGCACCATGGAATGGAAGAGACCTCTTCAGGGAAGAATGTTTTGTCTTCTCTCCTTTGTATTCCACCTTCAGCTGGGTTTTCCCCGATTCAGACACAACTTTGAAGGGCCAGGTTTCATGTCGGAAGCGACATTCGGGTCATCAAAGCGACGGCCTATCAGACGCTTTGCGTCTGAAAACAAACACGTCAACAACAACAAAAAGTTTGCAACAATTTTTTGAATTGAAGAGATCTGGATGGCAACTGCCCACAATTAGCAAAGTTATGGTCTCGTACTGTTTTCTGGATCTACTTAACTTCTGGTCTGGACAACACAATAATCAAGCTTATGAGAATAAACTTTAAAACCTCAGTCCTCAACCTCCATTTCATTCACACATCTGAGAAGTTCAAACCTCTATATTCAAGAACTATGTAGCACAGTGAACTCCAGTGACAGCAGCAGTGAGCAATGACTCTGGCCAGAGGAATGAGACACCAAGACACTGAGACTGGTGAGCACTTCTTCCCACGTGTCTCATGAACTTGGAAAGAGGAAAATTAGGCTACGCTGCTTTAATCTTTGATTAAGATAGACGTTTTTATGGGAAAAAAATGCAACAAAGCAGAACCAGTCACAATCTTCTGTTTTGAGTTCTCAGATATACATGGTATTACAATATTCAAAACGGGTAACGCTGCTATTTGTATGGATTTCCTCTAGCTTCTACCTGCATTGAAAAAAAAAAAAGAGTAATCCCTCTGAAAGAAGTAAAACATACACTGCGTTGAAAAATTAGGTGCAACTGCTGTGTTTTCCCAGGTGGTAGTGAGCAAAAAAACAAAAAAAATCCAACATTATTCAAGATAACAAATATGACATATAGTATACTTCATTGGTCATGTTTACAACAGTTGTAGTGTTTCTCCAATACTTAACATATGACTGACTTTCAAAATTTGTCAAAGACAAAACGTTACTTTTGGGATCAGGTGGCAATTAAAAAAGAATTTATGAGATTTTTTTTGCTGACAATGTATAATGTATAAATAAGCATTTTCATTAGAAGCTGGAACAGTACTTGAGCTGTCCAAGTAAATCCATCACAGGATTCACTCATCTGTTGTACTTTTGTAGCATCTTACTGTTGCATAAAGTCAGAGCATATCATCATTTTCCCCTCTTTCAGGCAGATACAATGGTGATATCCTTCCCTAGTGAAGAAGTTTACACAATGTATCAAGACATCAGTATCATCTGTATGTTACCATACACATCAACGACACTCTTCCAATATATCAACTGTTTTTTTTTTTTTTTCAGATCTTTTCTTTTTTCCATCCCTGAGGTTTCTCAGGGTTTTTTTTCTCTATTCCTTGAATATCTGGAAAATCTGTCGTCCGTCCCACGCATCCAGTATACTTGCTCATTGTGCATCCAACGGACTAGTGTAATCTTAGCTCTATCTTATGGCAAAATACATCATTTTTCACTAGTTCAGGGAAGAAAAGGGTGCGGGGGGGGGGGGGGGGGGGGTCAGTCATGTTACTGTATCTACAACTTTTTTTTCTTTTTAAGTTTCTTAACCATCTTCAAGTCTAAATTAATACTAGTGAACATTTCTCAGAATATCTTATGCAACGCCACTCCCTTAAAAATACTCAATTGTTCCAAAGCCTAATCATGTTGCAACTTACAGCGATATACCAAGACTCACCAAAAAACGGTGTTTCTCTCGGGGGTTCATGGCCACCTGGTTTTTGGGCAGCATCACCGATGAGTCGCTCTGTGTCTGTGAACGCCACGTAGGATGGGTAGTCCGGTTTCCCTGGTCATTGGCAATGATCTCCACCTTGCCATGCTGAAACACCCCCCCACGCAGGAATAGGTGGTCCCCAGATCAATTCCAATGGCAGGAGCTTTGGCCATTGTGCTGTGTAGAGACAAAGATCTTGCTTTCATTACTTCAAAAACATGCTGAACAATGCTTTCGAATCTGGGAAACATTAATTATCCGGCCTGCAAATCCTGAAACTACACAGAAAATCATTTCGTCTTGTGTTAAAGATTTTGTCACAATTCAGAACAATGCCAACAGTTTCAAGCTCTAACTAATAGGACGAAAAGTTTGATACACACATACAGAAATACATGGAAAATGCCTTAGTTGCCCACATACATTGAAAACAGAATCAAGTTTCAACATTAAAAAAAAAAAAAAAGCAGCAACAAAACAGGCTGAAATCTTGCAGTGGTTAAAAACTTAATAGAACTGGCTTTAAACATGCTTGCCATTTTTCATAACTGCCATCATTATTCTACTCAACCGACATACAACTGCCACAACCTGTGGACAAAAATACACTTTTACATTGGAGTATTTTATTTGATAACATAGATGCTAAGAATGAAGTTGAACATAAAAAGCTATGGTGAAAGGATTTTGCCAAAAATGTCACACACAACACTGTTTAACTTTAACAGGGCTCAAATCCATGAAGAATACACAGCTAGCACTGTAGCAGGACTATAAATACACTACACCAACCACTAGGTCACTGAGTGTTGGGGTTACAAGCACAAAAAAAAGCAAAAATCAGGAAACAGCTGTAAATGCTCTCTAGACAAAACTCCGTAAATGCTTGACTGATCTGTTAATCCAGCATGCTACAGGCCTTGAGTCACAACGAGTGCCTAGATAACATGGTCTCAGCCACTACTACAAGTGTTTTATGTGTGTGTGTGTGTGTGTGTGTGTGTGTGTGTGTGTGTGTGCGCGCTTGTGCGTGTGTGTGTGTGTGTGTGTGTGTGTGTGTGCGTGTGTGTGTGTGTGTGTGCGCGTGTGTGTGCATGCATGTGCGTGTGCGTGCACAAGTCTGACCTAACTTCTAGGAAATAATTATCACTGCTTAAAAAAAAGATGTATGGCCACACACACTCAAAACTAAACTAACAAATAAACATACACACACCTTTCTACCCTACCACTCCCCCCCATTTTGATTTTAGGAATAAAAAAAAAAAACTTTGACTTTTTTGTGATAATTGAACAGCTGATCCACTACCACAGCTTGCAAAGTGTTTGACATTGTACAGTATGGCAGCTATCCAAATCATCGACATACCTTCTTTCTTTCAATCACCTCTTACTAGGATGTATGTGGATTACTGGATAGCCAGAAATGCTCAAAGACGCATGCGTACTTGCACATATCCAACAAGAAGATTCATATATAAACAAATGAAACATCTTTTTGTTCCCAGCCTCCACTTTTCCTCTTTCCACTGGTCAATAGCATCAAATTCAGATTTTGACCCAGGCCCGAGACTGTTGCATTACCTGGCCTGATTATGCTTGAATCTCCCAGTGGAACCCCCCAACCCCTCTCCTGACCCCAAACTGAAGAACCAACTTGTCGACTGTCACCCTGTTCTGTTAGTGTTGGCTTCCCCCACCCCTCTTCCCATGTCACCCCCAAAATTCCATTTGAGGCTCACTGGTCAAAGTGCACAGTTTCAAGGATCCTGAATATATCAACAGAACCATCAGCTCACTGCTTAAAAAAAAGATGTATGGCCACACACACTCAAAACTAAACTAACAAATAAACATACACACACCTTTCTACCCTACCACTCCCCCCATTTTGATTTTAGGAATAAAAAAAAAAACTTTGACTTTTTTGTGATAATTGAACAGCTGATCCACTACCACAGCTTGCAAAGTGTTTGACATGTACAGTATGGCAGCTATCCAAATCATCGACATACCTTCTTTCTTTCAATCACCTCTTACTAGGATGTATGTGGATTACTGGATAGCCAGAAATGCTCAAAGACGCATGCGTACTTGCACATATCCAACAAGAAGATTCATATATAAACAAATGAAACATCTTTTTGTTCCCAGCCTCCACTTTTCCTCTTTCCACTGGTCAATAGCATCAAATTCAGATTTTGACCCAGGCCCGAGACTGTTGCATTACCTGGCCTGATTATGCTTGAATCTCCCAGTGGAACCCCCCAACCCCTCTCCTGACCCCAACTGAAGAACCAACTTGTCGACTGTCACCCTGTTCTGTTAGTGTTGGCTTCCCCCACCCCTCTTCCCATGTCACCCCCAAAATTCCATTTGAGGCTCACTGGTCAAAGTGCACAGTTTCAAGGATCCTGAATATATCAACAGAACCATCAGCACACCCATGCATTAAAGATTGCTGTTTAACTGAACAATAAGATACCACCACATCCTGGGAAAGGAAAAAGAAAAAAAGCCCCCCCCCCCCCCCCCATCAATTCCTGAAGATCCAACTTGACATTAATTGTATTTCAGGAGTGAAATTCAATTACTTTTTTTTTTTAATCATGATTTCCTATGAAAACCTCTGATCGAAATACTTTGATTTCCCCCCCTTTTTTTTCTGATTTAGTATTGTATATGCATGGTTAACATGTACTTAAACTATGGGCGACGCCACTCAAAAGTGATCTCCATGTACACCATTTGCGACCTAAGCTTAAAAAGGCACCACTAAAACCAGAAAACCCGGTGGAAATTGTCCCTGACCTGAACTCCAAGTGAAGCCCACATTTTGCTGGGCCTCA
>JADBJO010003041.1:180000-190000 GCA_016801955.1 Conus betulinus | reverse complement strand
GACTTTATTCACATCCTCTTCAGAAACTGGGGAGTAAGCGGAAAAGATAGAACCAGAAAACTTACACGCCTAACTAATATATATATATATATATATATATATATATATATATATATATATATATATATATATATATATATATATATATATATATATATATATATATATATATATGTGTGTGTGTGTGTGTGTGTGTGTCATAGGACCTTTTGTCTTATGTTAATGAAGCCCGTGCGGATGGAAAGGTACTTGTTCCTGAAAATCATTGAACAAACCTGGAAGTTCCGTGGTATCGTGAGTTGATGGGAAGACCAGACTTCCTGCGGCTTCGTTAGGCAGGGTGCTCAGGTTATGAAATCGCTGCATGCAAATTACAGTAGTAGAGGGCCCAGTGTTGATACAAAAGTTTGTTTCTGCATCTTAGGCAGGGTGCTCATGTTGTGAAACTGCTGCATGCAGATGACAGTACAGAGGACTCCATGGTAACAAAAGTTATGTATATAACATAAAAGTAACTTTCTGTGTGAAGCCATCATATATTTCTCTGTGGACAGACATAGGTGACGATCGCCAACAGTTGAGTGATCTGCCCCTCTGGCGCTCACACGTTAGCACAGTTAGCTGATCTTACTTAGATTTGGATGCTCCCGCGTCTTGCGACGCATGAGGCAGTCAAGGCGCTCCACTGTGCACGGTCCTCCGCCAGCTTGCTTGTGTCACTCCATCCTCTGTCAGCGAGTCTGTGGTCTCTCTCCACTGTCTGTGGCCCAGCTCAGCCTGGGTCGTCCTCTGTTTGTCTGGCCTGCTGGGGTTCATTTAATGGCCTGGTTTGCAGGTCTGAAGAGGGTAATCTCAAGACATGACCCAGCCAGTGGAGGCGCCGTCTGCAGACGAAGCTGTTGGACCTCTCCCTGACGTCTTCATTTGGTATAAATCGGACCATTTGATGCCCAACATCTTATGTAGGCACTTAGTATCAAAAGCGTCGAGTTTCTTCTCCTGGGTGGTCTTCAGTTGCCAGGTTTCACAGCCATATTACAGCGTTGAATCACACTGGAGTTATAAAATTTCAGTTTGATTCCAAGGGAGAATTTCCTGCTGTTCCATATTTTGTTCAGCTGATTGAATGCTGATGCTGATTTTGCCTTACCAATATGACACTTCAGTTCGTGATCGAGGTCCTTGACGTTGTTGATGGAGCTGCCTAGGTATGTGAAGTTCTCTACTTCTTCTATTTGTTTTTGGTCAATGAGTACGTCTGTTGGCCCTTGGTGTTTACCGGTAAGTATGTTTTTAGTCTCTTTGGCACTGGTAATGTTGCCTTCAAACTTGCTGATATTGTTTACAAGCACCTGCAGATCATGAAGTGCTGCTTAGCTGATCACCAATGGTATCATACCAAGGGATGGGCATACAATGGCGCACCTTCTGCATACCTGACATACAGGTGCATGCTTATCTAGCGCACGTCTCAAATGAGAGTTGAAATCAGGCAGTGACATCTCAGCAGTATAAGCTTTCGTAATATCTGCAGAAATTCAGCCATTTTGATCATATTCAAACACCAAACAGACCGAGACGTGACCGGTTGCACAGGGTCACAGAGAAAGGACCCCATGGAGCAATGATGGGAAGGTAAGGTCTTGACAAGGATGTGCTGTACACACAGGATTCACAGTATCTCGATGAAGACTGTCAGAAGTCAGCCATATGAACACTTTTATGAGTTGCTTCATCTACAGTCTCAACAAGGCTAGACGTAATACAACGATGATAATAATAATGATATAATAGTAATAATAATAACAATAATAATAACAATAATAGTGATAATAGTAATGATAATAACAATAATGATGATGATGATGATAATATCATAGCATTTATATAGCGCCTTGCCAAAGGTTCTAGGCGCTGACAATCCATACTCTCGCGTATAAGCTTACAACGTGCTTTCTACCTGGGTAGTGCAGACTGAAGAGCTGCCTGCCGGTGCTTTATTCAGTCGTTTCCCGTGTCATCCAGTCAATATTGTTCACTCGTTTTCCTTACTTCCTCCATTACTTCAAATTCTCACGCAGGGTGCATGCTATGTGTAACGTGTCATCCATACCAACGGTCAAACTGGCCTTCTCTTCCGAAAGTTGGTGATGGGATTTAACGTGTACACAAGATCACGCAGCTTCCTCAAGTCTGCCGTTATTTCGGTCTTTGTCATTAGATTAAGATCCACACAAGTTCAAAACTAGTTCCAATGTTAATACTACTATATTCGAGAAACAAAATTAACTTCATCAAAGAAACACAGTCTGATAGGTTGTTGCCCCATATTAGGGAGCGGGTTTAAAAAAAAAAAAAAAAAAAAAAAAAAAAGAATGTCGCTCGCAAACACAAATGAGGTGTGAGTGAAGGGAAAAGTTTCTGACGATGGTCAGAGTAGGAGATTTTGATGACGAAGGCGATGCCCTGCCTGCCACGTTTCTCTGCAGCACTGTGATAGCATGGAAGGGGAAGCGGTGTGCACCCGCCACGTTTCTCTGCAGCACTGTGATGGCATGAAGAAGGGAAGCGGTGCATGGAAGGGAAGCGGTGCACCCGCCACGTTTCTCTGCAGCACTGTGATGGCATGGAAGGGAAGCGGTGTGCACCCGCGCACGTTTCTCTGCAGCACTGTGATAGCATGGAAGAAGAGCGGTGTGCTGCAGCTCTGAGACATGTATCAGCTTGCTTGCTTGGCATCATTGCCAGAGGCACGCAGCCAGCTTTCAGTCAAGGGTCGTATGTCAGAATCATCTTCTGGAACGAAGTTGCCTATTGCTGCACGTTGTGTGTGTGTGTGTGTGTGGGGGGGGGGGGGGGGGGGGGGGACTTGCCAACTGACTGAACATTAAAGAGCAAACGCACTTATTTTGTTAAGGTGAGGCTCTTAAAGGGGGGGAGGGGGGCAGGAGAGGGGGGGGGGGGGGGGGAGGGGAGGTTGGGTACCAATCACGTTAAAAGGGTTTCTGACCAGTTGGTCGGGGTATAGGCTTAGCATGCAATGTAAGTGGATGAGGGTTCTGTTGTCAAGGGAAACACACTTGGGACACCTGTCAGTTAACACTGGCATAGAAGATGCCTCCGCTTCTTACAGGCAAATCTGCCTAAAGCTGAGAAATCAGATCAGGGGAAGGTGTGATGGAGAGCACACAGAGGCTGTGCACACCTGCACTGAATAAGCGGTCCTTTGTGGACGGCAGTACACAGCGAGTCACAGGCTGCTGCGTGGGTAACCCTGCCAGACTGGGATGATTCTTTCCCACAGCACTGTTCTTTGAGAACCCGCCATTCTGCACCGTCGGTACGTGGTTGGCGGCTTTATAATGGCGGTGGTGGACAGTTCAAATTGGAAACCTGTACTGAATGGAAAATCTAGACAGCGAATGTCTCGACCGACAACTGCAGAGGCATAAAATGCCCACACAAGAAAGGTACCCTACATGTCAATGCAACATGCACAAGCACTTCGACATTCGTTCACTGAATACACACAGACAAACGTCAAGTAACGGAGCACGAACTTCAATGGCAAATGACCCATGGCTGGATGCGGGACTTGTCAGCCTTCTGAGGTTTGATGACACTGTCGGTGGGCAAGATCAGAACTGGTCCCTCAGCCCCTTGATGTAGAGACGAGTGTCGCTGGTCTTGCCTCTTATCTTGCTGGAGTGACATGCAGCTGTTCAAAGCCGGCATGGCTGGAGTGACATGCAGCTGTTCAAAGCCGGCATGGCTGGAGTGACATGCAGATGTTGAAAGCCGGCATGGCTGGAGTGACATGACATACAGCTGTTCAAAGCCGGCATGGCTGGAGTGACATGCAGCTGTTGAAAGCCGGGCATGGCTGGAGTGACATGCAGCTGTTGAAGCCGGCTTGGCTGGAGTGACATGCAGCTGTTGAAAGCCGGCATGGCTGGAGTGACATGCAGCTGTGAAAGCCGGCACGCTGGAGTGACAGCCGGAAAGCCGGCATGGCTGGAGTGACATGCAGATGTTGAAAGCCGGCATGGCTGGAGTGACATACAGCTGTTGAAAGCCGGCATGGCTGGAGTGACATGACATACAGCTGTTGAAAGCCGGCATGGCTGGAGTGACATGACATACAGCTGTTGAAAGCCGGCATGGCTGGAGTGACATGACATACAGCTGTGAAAGCGGGCATGGCTGGAGTGACATGCAGCTGTTGAAAAGCGGCTTGGCTGGAGTGACATGACATACAGCTGTTGAAAGCCGGCATGGCTGGAGTGACATGCAGCTGTTGAAAGCCGGCATGGCTGGAGTGACATGCAGCTGTTGAAAGCCGGCATGGCTGGAGTGACAGGCTGCTGTTGAAAGCCGGCATGGCTGGAGTGACATGACATACAGCTGTTGAAAGCCGGCATGGCTGGAGTGACATGCAGCTGTTGAAAGCCGGCTTGGCTGGAGTGACATACAGCTGTTGAAAGCCTGCATGTTGCCCTGCATGGCCGGAGTGACATACAGCTGTTGAAAGCCGGCATGGCCGGAGTGACATACAGCTGTTGAAAGCCTGCATGGTAGAGACACGACCTGACTCCCTGAACTTGTTCTCACCTGAGGTAAATCTTGCAGCGTGAAGTATCTCACTATCACCTGGTAGAAGGGGTGCCGCTCAGTTGCAGCATATATATATATATATATATATATATATATAGATAGAGAGATAGAGAGAGAGAGAGAGAGAGAGAGAGAGAGAGAGCTATCTCTCTCTCTCTTTAATATATATATATATATATATATATATATATATATATATATATATATAAACAAACTGCCATACAAAGGAGGTGTACATCTGATCTCTCGCTGGGCTGGGGACAATGACGTAAGTCGCAGAAACCTAGGGTGACACTGTTTCTATTTTTCTTTCTTTTTCTTTTTTTTTTTTTTTGTTTTTGTACTCCCAGTTCTTATAGAACAGGGAGAAATTTACAAAGGGAACGAAGAAATGCTGTCTGTGTGTCTGTCTGTCTGTGTGTGTGTCTGTCCGTGGTCAAAATGTGTTCCACTCGCTCTGGACAAAACTTCTGGGCCGATCTTTGTGAAAATTTGTAGCTATGTTCATTATGGGTCATGGATGATGCCCGATGTTTTCTTTTACCAGAATAATTGTTACTAACGGCTATAACGGCCCAAAACGGTTTTTCTTCTTTGTGGAATATCTCAGTGACGAAATACATTATGACGTATTTTTGATTGTGAAGTTTTGTTTTTTTTTGTTTGACAAATATCTGTGAAAGTACTGTATTTGATGGGTTTTAAAATAGCTTTAGATCTAATAAATGACTGGTAGATCATGGGTATTTTCATAGTAAACATGCTCTCGACATGTACACGCGTATTCAAGATAACTGGCAGTACGTTTATGCTTTGCATCTTGTTTTTGTGTGTGATGGTGGTGTATGCAACATGATATCATTGCACCAAGTTATGGGTGGCTGCTGACCTGTTTGAGGAAATCAACACAGAGACTGTACATGTAGTAGTGCTTTTTCTTTGTGTTAATGATGTAGCATTTTCTGGCATGGAAGCGTATTCCCCAGTTCCTGATCCACTTTGCGAGATACTTGAGGTCTTTCTGGGGGACTAGATGGTCAGCAAAGATCCTGACTTGTCAGTAAAGAAGACGGTCATCTGTGAATAAAGACAGCTGCGATTTGACTGAAGATGGAATATCGTTCCGGGACCAGGCTGCTTCCAATTCAGTAATGGGGCGACCACCTCCTTAACCCGGCGGGTCCCTGGGCGGCGGATAGGGAAATGGCCCTCAAATATGGGGGTTAGCTGCGATATAAGTCAGGCTGTCTGGCCGAATAAGCAATCCCGGACCAACTGGCGATGTTCCTACCAGGACAGGGTGGGTCAACAGGTGGCAGTGTTGTCCTCACTGAAATACCCCATGTGTCCTATGACGAGCTCATCATGCAGTCAAGAGGTGTGCTGTAACCTCTAGCAATGGGGTGGGACCCTCGGAAAAACAATCCCACTGTGCTCACAGGGCAGGAGGAATGGGCCATAAGCTAAGGGTGAGGCACCCTGGAAGAAAACTCCAGCTGAAGACGGAGGTATCAGGCCAATGGCGTAACTAAAACCACGATACCATGCATCCACGCTTCATGATGATGCAGTCCACAGAATCTTGATGTGGCACTCGACCTTCGGGGACCCGTTGGGGAGGTCGGGAGAGCCGGGCCCTATGCCTCAAAGGGGACCCCCCCAAGCAATCGGTGGTTGGACAAGGAAATTCCGCATGCCCATGCGACGAAGAAGGAGACATCATCCTCCTGCTGGTGCCAAGCAAACAGTACCACCCAGAATGCTCAACATTCTGCAGTGGAATGCAAAAGGGGTGCATAAGAAGAAACTTGGCCTGGCAAAAAGGATGCACCAAGAAAATATTGACATGGCATGTGTCCAAGAGGCACATTTGACCGTAAACCGTCGCTTTCAAGTGAGGGGTTACGAGACTATCAGGTTGGACCGTAAGGAAAAGAAACAAATGAGGGGTGCTTGTCTTGGTGCGGAATTCCATCACTGCACAAGAACTCAAGATCAACACCTATCAACAGGCAGTGATCCAAGGGGTTGATATTGTCTTTAAAAAGAACACAACATCAGGATCTACAATGTCTATTGCCCTCAAGATCGTGGTCTTTCCCTCACATACATGAACATCCCAGACAACACTGCGTGGTGGTGGGAGATTTCAACAGTCACTCAGAGAGATGGGGCTATGAGGAGACGGACAAGGGAGGCGAAGAAGTTGAGGATTGGGAGATTGACACACATCTTCATCTCATCAACCAAGAAGATGATGAATCCACCTTCTACTCTAGACGCTGGATGACCACATCAGCACCAGATCTAGCGTTCGCCACTAACGACCTGTTCGTCAGGACCACAAGAACAGTCCTCAACCAGCTTGGAGGAAGTGACCACAAGCCCGTCAAACTCTCTATCAACCTCAACTTGCTGGAATTACAGAAAGGCGGACTGGACTCTCTTCGAGACCCTCACAGATACATACACAAAGCCAATCAACATCAGGCGGAAGGACTCAAACAAGATGGTTCAAGACTTCACAAAGGCCGTCTTGAAAGCTGCTACAGAATCCATCCCAAGAGGAGCACACAAAAAGACTACAAGCCCTACTGGATGGAGGAACTCCAGAATCTGGAAGATGCTGTTACGGAAGCCAAGGACCGAGCAGAAAAGCAGCCATCACTAGAGAACAACATAGCGCTGAAGGAAGTAACTGCCAGATGCAAGCTGTCCTGCGCACAAGCTGCAGCAAGAGAAAACTGAAAGCCTGAATCTCGACAAGGATGGCAGCAAGCTGTGGAAACTGTCTAGAACCCTCAGTAACGAAACAACAAGTCACACCACACAATAACAATACAAGAGAATGGAAATTACCTCTCTGGAAAGAAAGCAGCAGACCACTTCATAGACGCCCATGAAAACATCATCAGCAATCTTGAAGTCCCTCCTGAACATAGAGCTGCAGTGCACAGGGCCCAAGGTGAACTTCATGAGAAAGAGCCCCAAGAGGAAGTCATGGCCACAGCTTCACAGAGAAAGAGCTGGGGGAAGCGTTGCAGAGTCACAACCTGAAGAAGTCATCTGAACCAGATGGAATCACAAATGAAATGATTCTGCATCTTGGGGATGAAGAGCAAGGCAGTCCTAACAATCTTTAACTCCAGCTGGAAGACAGGATCAGTACCACAGTGTTGGAGGGAAGAGGACATGATCCCCATTTACAAAAAGGGAAAGGACAAGTCGAAGGCTGACAGCTACAGACCCATCAGCCTTACAAGCTGCTTAGGAAAGCTGATGGAGAGACTTGTCAACACAAGGTTTGTCTGGCACCTTGAGGAGCATCAGCTGCTGAGCCCTGAACAGGCAGGCTTCCGCCAACACAGATCAACAGAAGACCAGATCACATTCATCACTCAAAGCATAGAGGACGCTTTTCAAGAAAAGAAGACACGCTTGCTGTCTGGATTGACATGGAGAAGGCGTTCGACAAAGTCTAGAAGGACGGACTCAGGCTCAAACTACGGCGATGTGGTGTGTCTGGGAGGATGTACACCTGGATCAGCCAGTACCTACCTACACAACCGCCAAGCCCGAGTCAAGATTCAGGGCCAGAAAAGCAGGAAGAAGGTGCTGAGACAGGAAGTACCACAAGGAAGAGTCCTTTCGCCAACGCTGTTCCTCATCTTCATAGATGACTTCGTCAGAGAACTGCCAAGAGGAGCGATCTACACAGATGACCTGGTACTTTGGTGCTCTGAAGAGTACACCACTACAGCACAGGTACGCCTCCAGACTGCGCTCAACAAGATCAGCGACTGGATCAAGGAATAGCTTGTCTCTGTCAACTCCAGCAAAACAACCTACACAGTCTTCAGACTATCCAGCAAGAAGCAAGAGGCGAAGCTGACACTGAACAACCAAAGGCTTGCAAAGGAACCCACACCTACCTACCTGGGAGTGACCTTTGACCGCAGGCTCACTTGGAAACAGCAGATCACCAAATGTTGTAGCAGGGCCAAGCTGAGACTGGCGATCATGAGGAAACTTGCAGGATGGACAGGGGGGCTGACAAACGTATCCTGAAGAGACTCTATACGGGGAGAGTCCGACCTGTAGTTGAGTACGGGACATCAGCATGGGCATCAGCTGCAAAGTCTAACCTCGACCATCTCAACAAGATACAGCGTGTCATAACTGGGCTACAGTCATTGGAGGACGGAAGAGACACAAAGATCCTGATCCAGGCAGCAAAATTCAAACGCCTTGAAAAACCATCCAATGAACAACAGAATGAGCAGACCCACTAAGACTCACTAAGAGCCGGCTGAAAAGAGGCAGCTTCAACCACCAGTCAAGACGCGTTGAAAGACACACCCCAGTCTTGATGGATCACGAAGCAAAGCCTGTCCCGGCAAATGCCACCCACCCATCTTGGAAGAGGCAGGTGTTCCCAACAGTCATCACCAGCATTCCCGAAGTGGAGAAGAGAGGAACACAGTCAGACACCCAAAGGAAGGCCCTGGTCATGGAGTACATCTGCAACCAGTACCCCCAGGAAGACTGGACCCATGTCTTCACAGATGGCTCCGCCACAGAAGCAACGAGGGATGGTGGAGCTGGAATCTTCCTCCGATACAAAGACGGAGATGAAGAATTGCAGTCCCAATAGGAAAATACTCCACCAACTTCCGAGCTGAGAGAGAAGCCCTCTGTGAGGCAGCCACAACAGTCTCGCAGAACGCCAAAAGAACAATAGGGCAGGTGGTGGTGTTCTCAGAAGCTCTCTCCGTGCTCCAAGCCCTCAAGAACTCCCGCTGTAAAGAATAGAACCATCTCACTTCAGCCCTTGTTGCCCTGAGTGCCAGAGTGGAAAAAGTGGTGATACAATGGGCACCAGCACACTGTGGTATCAGAGGCAACGAAAACATGGACATTCTGGTAAAAGACGGTGCACAGAAGGAGCAGGCCAACAACCTGGTGTCAAAGGATGAAATCAAGACAATCATCAAGGCACAGCAAGGAATAAAGTAGCGCCTCCAGCACCCCAAATACAATCCAGAAGACAGATACCATTTGTCGGGACGACGGGAACAGGTCAAGATCTTCCGCCTGAGGACTGGACACAGTCGCCTGCTCCACCACATGCACACAAAATTTGGCATTGGAAAGAGTGGAGAGTGTCCTTGTGGTGAGGGACCAATGGCAACCGACCACATCCTTCAAGACTGTATGACGCATGCAGCATCCAGGAGGAAGTACTGGCCAACGCTGACAGCAGTGGAAGCCAAGCTGTACGACACCCTGGAGGAACTGCGACGGACGGCAGCCTTCATCGCGGACACCGGGCTGCTCATCTAACGGGAGGCAAACGAGGAAGAAGAAGAAGAAGATCGATCGTTGC
>JADBJO010003041.1:117500-175000 GCA_016801955.1 Conus betulinus | reverse complement strand
AAAAAGGACAAACACTCGTGAACCTGAAATGTAATTTACAGCTAATATAATAAGGTCATCCTCATCCTCATAATCATCACAAAATGATTTCCCTCTCTCTGTCTTTTCTGTCTCTCTGTATGTGTGTCAGTGCTCTCTATACTTTTGGTTTTAGGGAATAGCATAACTTCAGGAAAAATTTCGAAGGTGAGATAAGGTGAGGTAATGCTGCTTATAGCCCAGCCGACCGCAAAGGGCCATATTGGGGCTGTCGATGACTCAATGCATGGAAGCCAATTCACAAGTCATTATTAAGAAAACAAAAAACAAAACAAACAAAAAAGACCCCACCTTATTCACACAACCTTTAAATCACACCTAAAAACACACTGGAGATTTTGTTAAAAATCTTTCCTCCGTAAAATCTAAGATCAGATGAAAAATGTTAATCTCTTCCAGAAACTCAAAGATTTAAATCAGATGGGACATCTCTGCAGATGGGACATCTCTGAACAAGTTTTCATGGAGTCTCTTCTGTAATGTGTTTATGTCTCACATCATTCAGTCCCACCAGAGTATCTATAGTTCCACTTGGACTATAAAGGTAACCCCAAACTTTGAACAGCTTTGGTAAAAGCTTGATGTCATGGTGATGAAAATAATTTTCCTGCTTTGCACTTGGCACAAGCAGCTGATTGTGTATTAATTACTCCAGAGTTTTGACCGATCGATGTGCCAACCAAGCGAATTCCCTCTGCCAAATATTCCCCATAATGCCCCCCCCCCCTCCCCCCACCCGAGTCTTTTTTTTTTTGTTTGTTTTGTTTAATGATATATTAGAGTTATAAGACTTCACGTAAGCTAGTTATGTTCAGTACTGATGATGTAGTTTAATATTTTTGTCAAAATGCTGTTTATATATTCTACCGAGGGAGGTGCATTTAAATGGAATGTTACTGACTTTGGTTGAGTTTCAGGCTGTCTCATCAGCTGGTGAGAATGGATGTGCTGGAGATTGATGTGATGCGTTGGTGTATTTTTATTCAATTCCTGACAAATACTTTACTGCATGTTCCTCCTACCCTTAGACTGAAATTTTGAAACATATTTCATCATTTGATTGCATGTATGACATTTTGAAAGATAAGGAGACTTGTACATCCTTTTGGCCAACTCCCTGGACACAGTCACTGATCATTACCATTCAAAAGAAAGGTAATTTACAGTTGTTCCAGAACCATCACATGATCAGCTTGATATGCCATCCAGCAAAGTTATGCTAAAAGTTTTACTGAACAGGTTGAAACCTGTAGCAGAGACCATCATTGCTGAGGAGCAAGTAGGTTTCAGAGCTGGTTGAAGCTCAACTGAGCAGATATTCAACTTGAGAATAAAATGTAAAATATATCTGCAGTACCAATAAGATCTCTACCAGGTATTTATTGACTTTAAGAAGGCCTTTGACAGGGTATGGCATGCAGCATTATGGACAACCATGAGGAAGTACAACATCAATGCCAACCTCGTCCACATGATTGAAGAGCTGTACAACAAAAAGCCACTAGCACCATCTTCCTGAATGGCAGCATAGGTGACTGATTCTGTACCACTGTTGGCGTGTGCCAGGGATGTCTGCTCTCACCAGTCTTCTTCAGTGACTTCTTGGAGAGGGGATCATGGAGGATGCTTGGAAAATCATGAAGGAACAGTTAGCATTGGGGGAAGAATAATCACCTATTTGCGATTTGCAGATGATATTGACAGCCTTGTAGGAAATGATGACGAGTTAATGAGCTACATCTTGACAAAGCAGCTTCCACATACGGCATGGAGATCAGCACCAAAAAGACCAAGCTCGTGACCAACAATACCACAGGCATGAAGGCAGAGATCAGAGTCAGCAGGACAATGTGTAAACTGTGAAGGCCTTCAAATATCTAGGATCCATCATATCTGATGAAGGCTCAAAGCCTGAGATTGTGGTAAGGATTGCACAAACGGCAGCTGAAGTGGCAAACTAAAAACTATATGGAGAGACAAAAACCTCAGTCTTCACTCCAAAATCCACTAATGCGCTCCCTTGCCCTCTCAGTTTTTCTGTATGCATGTGAAAACTGGACACTCACAGCAGAATTACAGAGAAGAATTCTGGCAACTGAAATGAGATGCTATAGAAAGGTCTTGGGCATCCATTACACAGACCCCGTCACAAATGAAGAAGTCCGTAGAATAATTCCAACAAGCAGTTGGACCCCATGAAGACCTGCTGACAGTCAAGCGGAAAAGGAAGTGGTAAGAACATGTGTCCCATTCAGCAGGCCTTGGAAAGACAGTCCTGCAGGGAAGTCAGAGGAAGCCGCAACAGAGGAAGACAAAGGAAAAGGTGTGAGGACAATATCCGAGAGTGGACTGGAATGAGCCTGGCGGAATCTCAGTGAGCCAGGGGAGGACAGGGACAGATGGAGGAGAGTGGAGGCCAGATCATCAGGGGTACCCCAACGACAACAGACGATGTCAAGGGATAGGCAAAGGTAAAGGTTCCAAATACAGTTAAAGATTATCTCAAAATTTGTAGCCCTTATCTGCTACAAAGGCGGAAGCATGGTCCTGCACTTCAGTTGACTTTGACATTGTCTTGCTGAAGAACTTCTCAGGAGAGGTGTGGTGGTGACGCTGATAGGTCATGCAGCATTCTATGCACAGTTACTTACAAAACTCGATTGTGTGTGTAAACCAGCTGTGTGACAAACAATGTCAGCCTGCAACCAACAGCACCAGAGTGTTTTTAAAAGCCCTTAGAAAGTGTTATGGATGATATAAAAACCTTTCATGGAAAGTTAGTTTCAAAGCGAGGTGACCGAAGGCGGACATTGAAGCAAATTTTAAAAAGAAAGGTTGTTAGTTCTGCAAGGCAATACAGACAAACAGATTACAGGACAAAACACAATGTATTTCATGAGCACCACTTACAGATTGTTACAGTTGGTAGTAACTCGAATGCAGTGTTGCTGTACTGTTGGCTGTGTGTGTGTGTATGACAGATGAAAACGTTGCCTGGCCACTCCATGGGAAAAACATCCTTCTCTCCTTCCTTCCCAAGGGCATACCGTCATGATCATCATTCAAAACATTACGTTATCCGGGCTTGTGCCAAGCGCAGCGGCCATGCCCACTTCAGACCCATCAAGCACCTGTCTGCCGAGCATTTTCCTGAAGAAGTGCGCACGGCATCCGCGCTGAAGCTGGTGCGAGATCTGGCACAGTTGGTGGTGCGGGTGAGGGTGATGCTGGGCAGTCAGGGAGGCGGCGGGTCTGGTCGGAGAAGGGTCGGCACGGCCCGCACCTGCACTGGGGTGGTGACCTCCATGGGCAAGGACTACCTCCAAGTGATGGTGCCTCTGCATGCTGTCAAGAATGATGTGGAGGTAGGTGCGACGTGTTTTTCATTGATTCAACATCCATCCTGATTTGTTTATAAAATTGCTTTAAGTAACTTCAGTTGTTCAGGGACATGGCTAGGTGTTTGCCTTTGGCAAATATATGTGTTCAAAATGGTTAGAGGAAGCTGCTGCCAAGTTGACCTGTGTGCCAGTTTTTTTGTTGCACGATGGTCCCCATGCACACTCTCACATGCACACAGAGACAGTCATGTGCCCCGCACGCAACCACACCTTGGACTCCTTTCTTTCAGTGAAACAAACTAGAATACAGTTTTTAAGTTTCTCCTCGGTTACAGAAAAAAAGTCATTTATTTATTTTTGCTTTGTATTTGCAACTCATTTCTTTTGGCGCAAGATGGTTTTATTATTTCCTTGTTTTTCCTTTTCCAGTATGTCTTTCACAAAGATGTCCCTTTTATATAAAGTATTAATTACTGTTCTCTGAATGCAAAAAACTATTTAGGTCATACTGACCTCAGTTCATTTGCTCATTCCACAAACTTCTTTCTCAGGTCACGCGGATGACCACCTTGCCTTTCATAAACAACAACCTGTTCTGGGTTCACAGAAACACAATTCTTTTAAAATTTCCAGTGGGAAAATAAAACTCCTCTTTCTTTCCAGTCACCTGAAAATAGCACATTCTTTTCATGAGGGCAATGATCACATAAGTTTTCAAATAGAATTTAGACATTTCTCTGGTCAGCAGACATGTCCAAGTATCTCAAGGGCTATGTGGGGGTTCATCCAAGTAATAGTTCCAACATACACGATGCTCGCCCTAGAAGGACAAGGCGCTCTATTAGTAATCTAAATTAAGAACCTACTTTACCTTCAATCATGGCATCCACATCTTACCTGTTGGATGTGTGAATACTGAATTGGGTAGAATTTGGGAATGATTACGATCATGATCAAAACAAGAACAAACGTTCAAGATCTCAATACAAAACTTGCATTGGAAAGTATCAATATGTTCACACATCCAATACTCGGCCTTGGATCAGTGATGTATAGAATAATTGAGAGTTTCAGCTCTTCTCCCATACTTCATCAACCTTTCTTCTCTTAACTGATCTATCTCCTTTTTCCTCTCTCTCTCTCTCTCTCTCTCTCTCTCTCTCTCTCTCTCCTGGTTAATCTGCTGCTTCTGCCAAAGTGACAGGCAGTCTCTTTTTTTCCCCAGAGTTCAAATCACTATTTTTTTTTTTTTGATGTGATCTTTAAAAGGAACGAGCATCCTATAAAGGTGAGGTATCATTCACTGCAGTTAAAAGTTCTACTTAAAACATACCAGCTATTTGTAGAGCAGGTCTGCCATTCAAAATGCACAAAAAGGAAAAATTATATATATTATTTATATGTATATTTTTTTTTTCGGGGCGCATGTCATTGATGAACAAAATCAGCATAGCCTTTGTGGGCTTTATCAAAGATGTGAGCAGCGACGTGAATTTTTTTGTTGTTTTTTTTGTTGTGTTGTTGTTGTTGTAGAACAGCAGGAGTTTTTCAGGAAGTAACTTAGCTTTAGGGTGTAACCTTTGCACACAGTGTGACCCTTTTTCCTGTGTAACTTTGACAGTCCAGGAAAGGCTCTTTGTGGTTGACTGGTCTAAAGTGATAAAAACTGTGAACAACTTCAACGATGCTGACAGAATTTGACACAAGACTTTACACATTGCATACCTGTAGGCCTAGCAGCTGCAGAAGTTATTTTTAAAAGCAAAGGGCTTGCCTTGCCAGTTTCCCGGCATTACACTCCCTGTGTCTGCATTTTTCTTTAATGATTGCATTTTGACAACTGTATTGCCAGAGGTCCCATGAGAGGTGCTGGGAGATTGGGTGAATAGCTGAAATTATGTTCAGATAGCCTGGAAAATTGTTGGAGATTGGGTGAATAGCTGAAATTATATTCAGATAGCCTGGAAAATTGTTGGAGTTTGGGTGAATAGCTGAAATCATGTTCAGATAGCCTGGAAAATTGTGCTTCAGTTAGCTGAAATCTGCAGGCTGAAGATTTTGCTCCAGTTAGCCTGCTGCACAGGTTTGTTTTTCTGAACATGTTTTTTTCTTGCCTGTCTGTTTGTCATGTTCTCCCACTCTTTGTACCCCAGATATGCTTTTAAATTGTATGGTGGAAAAAAAAGAAGTCAAGATCACTAATGTGACTGATTATTATTAGAGAGAGAGAGAGAGAGAGAGACTGAGTGAGGGAGAGGAGAATGAGGTAGATGGGATACTGTACTTCATTGACTGAAACATTAGTGGAACAGGTGGGGGAGAGAGAGAGGGGCAAGTGTATGCACATGGTGACTTAAAAGATATTTGAGTTCAGACAATCTGTTTTCCCTTTGTTTCAGGCTCTGCTGCACACAAACGCTGACTTCTTCTTTGACAGTGAGGATGACAGGGATGTCGTCACGGTCAGAGGTTTGTCACTCACCAAGAACAACCGTCACCACACGGCCCACCTCACCTGTCGCACATGCCCGGAACTTGGACAGCTCCTTCAGCAATTTAAGGAGGACAAGATGACGTCAGCGCTGTCGCTGACGGAACTGATGGATATGGAACTGGTGAGGAGGTTGGACAGCTCGGTTGCTGTGTTGATTTTCTCATCCCCATGGGTTTTCCAAGAAGGTATCGTTTGGAAGTTTTTGTGGTGAAGAGGTTTGGCCTGGAACACATGCAGATAATGCAAAATCTTCAGGAGTGGAACAGGACACTGAAGGTAGTTGGATGTTGTCCAGTCAGAAGTGGTCTTCAGTATCAGAAGCAGATGTAACAGCAGTATCATTGCAGCCACAGTCGTATATAGAGATATCTTCTTCCACATCATCGTTGATATTAGATGTAGAGAACGTAGAAGATGAGAAAGTAGTGTGTGATAACAAATCGTCAAATGGGTTGTTTTTGTCTAAGTCACAAGAGGATAACATTGAGGATGTTCCTGTCAGAAGTGACCTGAAACCTGAGCTGGGGAACACAGTTGTTCCAGAATCAGCCACTGAATTCTGGAACAGGATTCTCTCCCTTTGTTCTGTTTTCTACAGGTTTGTGGGCAGTTTAGTACAAGGCGTGCTGGACTTCCCTCGAGACGTTTCACAGCAGATGGTCAGCGTACATCACAATGCTCCGTCCTGCCCAGGTTCCAGCGGAGGAGCGGTGCTGGTGATTGGTCGCCGAGTGTGGGCAGGCCTGGGCGAGACTGTGATGTCCTTGCCTGTGTTTTTCTGCACATTGGCGTCATAGGGGATAAAGGTGTGGCGGTTCCTGTGGTGAACAGCAAAGCTCTGTGTCACTGTTTTGGATGAAGGGGTGAAGGTAACTTGGAGATATTTATTGGATCTGTGGGGGTTTTGTTCGGTTGCTTAAACTTTTGGACTGACAGATCCTCTGAGTGTGTGTGTGTGTGTGTGTGTGTGTGTGTGTGTGTGGGGGGGGGGGGGGGGGGGGTGTTGGTGTTGGTGATTCATTTTAGAGTGACAAGCTATCTGTTAATGTGTTATAACATTACTTCCTCAAATTTTGTGAATAGTTGGACCAGGGCCTTTACTGTAAAGTTATTTGAAATGATTAAAAAAAAAAATGGTGGTAATTGAAGACAGAAGAGGAAAGCCAACTAATTAATACAGAGCTGGGGACTTTTCCATATGACATCAAAGTTAAGGTTTATGGTAATGACACTTATACTACTACTTCTTGTAATAGAACATAACAGTGATAAAAAGATTGAAGAGGAAAAAAAATTAAGTGTCAAAACTTAAAACGAGGAATTCCAAGAAATGTCACTTTGACAGTGTTGTCCAGTAGAAGAAGTGTTACAGTTTTCCATATGTGTACATTCTGCTATTGCAAGCTTTTCTTTACCTGTGATCTTGCTGGTAATAGTTCAGATTGGTATGGCAAAGTTGCAGGGGTAAATGCGTAAATCAGCCCCCAGTAGCCCGTTCACAGCATTTGGTAAAACTGGAAGTGGAGGGCTACTGGTGCTGTGGTCTGTTTTCCTACCATCAGAATGTGGTGAAAAGTACTAAGATTCAGTCACTACTTAGTCCTGAGAGGTGATGTTTGTGTTGGTATTTCATTGTCACCAGTAAATTACAAGTCAGTTAATGCAACTTTGCCGAACCGTTTCACAACCAGGCTTTTTTGTGTGCGCAAAATGGAGCAAAATAGTGTTATGAAAATGTGGGGTACTGTTGTTAGAAAAGATTTGAAGAAAAGCACAAAAGAAGCAAAGTTGTTAGTCCAGTTTGTATCAGATTTTGTGTCAAAATGTAGTGGTGGATCTATGTAGATTGAAGGGCATGTTGTGACAAGTAGGGGTGTGAGGTGTGGTGCTTTGACAGAAGGACCTGTGGAGTGTTCTCCATGAAAACTTTGTTAAAAATTCACCTCCGCCCTCTCTCTTTCTTGACAGAAGGACTTGTGGAGTGTTCTCCATGAAAACATTGTTAAAAATTCACTTCCACCCTCTCTCTTTCTTGACAGAAGGACTTGTGGAGTGTTCTCCATGAAAACTTTGTTAAAAGTTCACCTCCACCCTCTCTCTTTCTTGACAGAAGGACTTGTGGAGTGTTCTCCATGAAAACTTTGTTAAAAGTTCACCTCCACCCTCTCTCTTTCTTGACAGAAGGACTTGTGGAGTGTTCTCCATGAAAACTTTGTTAAAGGTTCACCTCCACCCCACCCTCTCTCTTTCTTGACAGAAGGACTTGTGAAGTGTTCGCCATTCAAACTTTGTTAAATGTTCACCTCCACGCTCTCCCTCTCTCTTTCTTGACAGAAGGACTTGTGGAGTGTTCTCCATTCAAACTTTGTTGAAAGTTCACCTTCACCCTCTTTCTTTCCTGCGGTGGGAGGAGCAACTTTTCGTTACTAATTATTGAAAGAAATTTCTTTTTTTTTTTTTTTTTTTCACAGGGTTATTAAAAGTAACCATGAATGGCTGGGGTGTAATTAACCTCATGCTTATGCACTTATAAATCCATGTGCATGCAGTGACAGACAGAATTAGATGTAGGGTGAAACATGAAGGGATGTAAGCACAACAAATAGCCTTACACAAGTCAAGTTCAAACACAACTTGGGAAATTAGGTTATTGTACACATTTTTTTAAAATACACATATTTATACACATAATATTTACGGTATTTAATTGAAAAAAAGATGTCAGCCTGGTCTCGCTTGGGCTGGCCCTTTTGTCACTTCATCTCACCATAAAGAGAGGAAATGAAATGTCTTATTGACCTGATATGAACTAGGGTACATGACGATTTAGCTGGGTAAGAGTGGCCAGGGTGAAGAGGCTGAAGGATCTTTCTTCTGTTGTTGTTGGCATCACCCATGGATGCAGGTCTGCTGGCGAGTTGGCTGTCCTCTTGGCTAAAAGATTTCCTCATTTTGTCAGACTCCCTTTCTGCTATGGAAGCCATTGCTGGCTGTAACCTCGAGCACTCTCAAGTGCTGGAGTTATTTGAACTGTACACCTCTCTGAAATCAAATGGATATTACATACTTTTTGATTGGGTTCCCAGTCATGTGGGCATTAGAGGCAAAAAAGTGGCTGATGAACTTGCCAAGAGTGCCACAAAGAAAGTGTTCAGCAGTTTGTCTATCTCTCACATTGGTTTGAAACTAAAACCCAGGCTTACATCAAAGACCTCTGGCAAGAGGAATGGAATTCACAGATGGATAACAAACTGTTAAAAATCGGTCCAAACCTATAAAAGTTCTTACCATGTTCCCGAGGTGGCTGTAAAGAAGAACAGTTTTGTGCCGTTTGCATGCAGGCCACTCCTTTTACATCCATTCTTATCTTTTAAAAGGTGAAGAAGCTCTGTGGTGTATTCCATGACATGTACCACTCACAGCAAAACATATTCTTTTAGAGTGTTGGGACTTGCTCGATGCGAGAGACATAAACACTTCACAGCAGACTCTCCATGAAAACCTTGTTCAGAGATGTCCCACCAAACGTGATCTCTGAATTTCTGAAAGAGATTTAACATTTTTTCATTTGATTTTAAGATTTTATGGTGGAAAGATTCTTAAGAACATTTTCGTTAAGTTTTCAGACGGTGTGTTTGTAAAGATAGTGTGAATGAGTTTTTATTTTCTGTGAATGATTTGTGAGTTGACTTCAACGATGTGACAGTCCTGATATGGCCCATTGCAGTCGGCTGGGCTGTAGCTGTAAGCAGCATTACCTCCCCTCCTGTGCTGGGCTGTAACTGTAAGCAGCATGCTCTCCCCTCCTGTGCTGGTCCTGCTGTCATGAACCAAGTGCACCACCCAGGGTTCCACGGTTGTTCTGGGTCAGTCACGAAGTGAAGAAGTCTGACACACGATCTTTTCATGTGGACATTGTCAGCACTTCTTTCCAACTAGATTTTGACATGTTTCTGCCCCCAGCTGGGAGTTGGCCATGTTGGCCACTTTTCATACATTTGTACAGCGGCTGGCGCTGGGTGCTATTGTTGAGTTTCTAAAAGAAAAAGTCTTGTCTATTAGATCAAAGATTTTTTGTGGAAAAGGGTTTAATTAAAAAGAGATGATTCTTCTACATCTGATCTAAGATTTTTTTGTGGAAAAGGATTTGAAAAGAGATGATGATTCTGCATTTCAGATTTTTGTGGAAAAGGGTTTGAAAAAAGATGATGATTCTGCATTTCAGATTTTTGTGGAAAAGGGTTTGAAAAGAGATGATGATTCTGCATTTCAGGTTTTTGTGGAAAAGGTTTGAAAAGAGATGATGATTCTGCATTTCAGATTTTTGTAGAAAAGGGGTGAAAAAGAGATGATTCTTCAACTTGATGTATGGTTTTTGTGGTTTAGGGTTTAAAAACACGCTTGTATCACGTCCACTCATGTTTCCACAGACCTGCATATTGTGTGTACATGTAGCAAGCAGGACACAGTTTTGTTTTCATTCATTGAGTATTAATGATGTACAGTAAAATTTTTCCTGACTTGAGACTCTGATGTGTTTGAATAATACACTAAGGCCAAAATCTTGATTTTGGCATTTTCAGCGCTCAGTTCCGTCAAGATATTAATTTAGGCCTGTCTCTGCTGTAATTGGTACACAGGCTAGAACTGAAGGTCAACAGAATGTGCAAGACCAGGTCCATCCACTGACCAGAAGGTTGTGACCTTCCCCCCGTGGAGTGAGTCGCATGGTACCTGTGAGTAATGGTCATTTTGAAAACTTTTTATTCCCATGCCATTTTCTTTGTCTCTTTGGGTTTTTTTTTTTTTTGTCCTTTTTTTTTTTTTTTTTTTTAAATTTTTCAGATGTTGCGATATGGTCTAAAGTTAATTAAGGATGATTATCCTTTGGTATGTTTTTTTTTTTTTTTTTTTGCTTTTGAGAAAATCAAACAACAGATCTTGACTTCATCAATACATTTTCTTTTGTATCCAACATGCAGTGTCATACTACAGATTACTTTCATTAAATTTTGGTGTCCTCACATGTATTTTTGTGTTGTTGTTAGAATATGAAATTTAATGAAGAAAAACAACTTGGTGAAATTGGGACCTTACCCCCCCCCCCCCCCCCCCCCCCCCCCAGACTGTTGGCTGTGAATTGATTCCACAAAAACTCAAAGTTACAAACTGTATTGCAGAAGTGGTAATATTACCCAACGTTAAATGTTGGGTAGTCGAGACAAGCACACACACGCGCGCGTGCGTGCACACACACACACACACGCACACACACACACACAGTGACACAAGGTGCTCGTGTGTGCACACACACACCCACACACCCACATACACACACACACACGCGCGCACACACACACACACACACACAGAGTGACACTAGGTGCTTGCGCATATACACCCCCCCCACACCCAGCCCCCCCCACCCCCTCCCCCCCCCCCCCCAACACACACACACACACTTGAGCACACACACATACACACACGCGCACTCTCTCTCTCTCTCTCTCTTTTCTCTCTCTCTCTCTCACACACACATGCACACCCCCCTCTCTCACACACACACATACACACACTCTCTCACACACACTCTCTCTCTCTCTCTCTCTCTCTCTCTCTCTCTCTCTCTCTCTCTCTCTCTCTCTCTCTCTCCTCTCTCATCTCTCTCTCTCTCTCACACACACGCACTCACTCTCTCTCTCTCTCTCTCTCTCTCTCTCACACAACACTCTCTCCACACTCTCTCTCTCTCTCTCTCTCTCTCTCTCTCTCTCACACACACTCTCTCTCTCTCTCTCTCTCTCTCTCTCCTCTCTCTCTCTCTCTCTCTCTCTCTCTCTCCCTCTTCTCACACACACACACACACACACACACACACACACACACACACACACACACACACACACACACACACACATGCTCCACTCTGGCAAAGAATGATTCCTGACTGAAGAACAGAAATGTTGTTCACCATTCATGTTTTCCTGGCCCTGAGCCAGCTGGACACTTCACTTAGCAGTCCTGCTGTCCACGGGAATGTCTGACTGCCCCTGGTCTTGTTCCCTTGCCTCTCTCCATGCAGCAGTCCTGCTGTCCACAGGAATGTCTGACTGCCCCTGGTCTTGTTTCCTTGCCCTCTCCATGCAGCAGTCCTGCTGTCCACAGGAATGTCTGACTGCCCCTGGTCTTGTTTCCTTGCCCTCTCCCATGCAGCAGTCCTGCTGTCCACAGGAATGTCTGACTGCCCCTGGTCTTGTTCCCTTGCCCTCTCCATGCAGCAGTCCTGCTGTCCACAGGAATGTCTGACTGCCCCTGGTCTTGTTCCCTTGCCCTCTCCATGCAGCTGTCCTGCTGTCCTGACTGCCCCTGGTCTTGTTCCCTTGCCCTCTCCATGCAGCTGTCCTGCTGTCCTGGCTGTCCCTGGTCTTGTTCCCTTGCCCAGTCAGCGTGGACTGCTGTGCACAGAATGAATGCGCACTGTGTACCCTCAGAAGATAGAGACGTCAATCAGGAAGATGGGGACTAATGGTAGAGGAGGTTAAAGGAACACAAGCAGCTCCCATCATGCATGCAAGTGCAGAGGTAGGCTAGCCATTCATTTTTAACTCGTTCATACTTTTCACACTGTGAAGAAGCTGTGTGGTGCATTCCATATCGTGTACCACTCATATAGTGAAAGACATTCTTTTATAGTGTTGGGAATTGCATGACGTGAGACGTAAACATTTACAGCAGACTCCATGAAAACCCTGTTCAGATATGTCCCACCTGATGTGATCTTTGAATTTCTGAAAGAGATCAACATTTTTTTTTTTTTTTTTTATCTGATCTGAGATTTTTAAGTAGAAAGATTTTTAACGAAGTTTTCTGGTGAGTTTTTAGAAGGTGTATTTTAAAGAGATGTGTGAGTGGTGCTTTTTTTTTTTTTTTTTTTTTTTTTTTTTTTTTTTTTTTTTTTTTTTTTTTTTTTTTGTTGTTGTTGTTGATGACTTGTGAGTTGACTTCAACATGGTGACAACCCTGATATGGTCGTTTGCAAGTCGGCTGGGCTATAAACAACATTACCTTACCTTACGTCTTGTAGGGAAGACTTGGATGACCAGGGCCTGGGGCGGTTGTGGCATGGCTTTGATGGTGGCACATGCCATGGGATAGCGTAGATGTTGGCAGTGAAGATACAGGTCCTTCTGTTTAATTAGCAGTGTTTGGTTGGCAGTGAAGATGAGGCTCCTTTGTTTAATTGTAGTTTGGTTGGCAGTGAAGATGCAGACCCCACTGTTTAATTGGTAGTGTTTGGTTGCTAGTGAAGATGCAGACTCCTTTGTTTAATTGGTAGTGCTGGGTGGCAGTCAAGATGCAGACTCCTTTTTGTTAATTGGTAGTGTTTGGTTGTCAGTGACAATGCAGACTCCTTTTTTTAATTGGTGGTGCTTGGTTGGCAGTCAAGATACAAACTCCTTGTTTAATTGGTAGTGTTTGGTTGGCAGTCAAGATGCAGACACTTTGTTTAATTGGTAGTGTGTTTGTTCAAGTGGTTGGCAATGCAGACTCCTTTGTTTAATTGATAGCATTTGGTTGGCAGTGAAGATGAAGAATCCTTTGTTTAATTGGTAACGTTTGGTTGGCAGTCAAGATGCAGATACCTTTGTTTAATTGGTAGTGTTCTGTTGGCAGCGAAGATGCAGACTCCTTTGTTTAATTGGTAGTGTTTTTGTTGGCAGTCAAGATGCAGACCTTCGTTTATTGGTAGTGTTTTGTTGGCAGTCAAGATGCAGACTCCTTTGTTTAATTGGTAGTGTTTGGTTGGCAGTCAAGATGCAGACTGTTTAATTGGTAGTGTTTGGTTAGCAGTCAAGATACAAACTCCTTTGTTTAATTGGTGGTGTTTGGTTGGCAGTCAAGATACAAACTCCTTTGTTTATTTGGTAGTGTTTGGTTGACAGTGAAGATACAGACTCCTTTGTTTGATTGGTAGCGTTTGGTTGGCGGTGAAGATGCAGGCTCCTTTGATTGGTAGTACTTGGTTGGCAGTCAAGATACAGATGCCTTTGTTTGATTGCTAGTGTTTGGTTGTTGGTGACAATGCAGACTCCTTTGTTTAATTGGTAGTGTTTGGTTGGCAGTCAAGATACAAACTCCTTGTTTAATTGGTAGTGTTTGGTTCAAGTGGTTGACAATGCAGACTCCTTTGTTTAATTGGTAGTACTTGGTTGGCAGTCAAGATACAGGACTCCTTTGTTTGATTGCTAGTGTTTGGTTGTCGGTAACAATACAGACTTCTTATTCAATTGGTAGTGTTTGGTTGGCAGTCAAGATGCAGATTCCTTTGTTTAATTGGTAATGTTTGGTTGGCAGTCACGATGCAGACTCCTTTGTTTAATTGGTAGTGCTTGGTTGGCAGTCAAGATGCAGTTTCCTTTGTTTTAATTGGTAGTGCTTGGTTGGCAATGAAGATGCAGACTCCTTTGTTCAATTGGTAGTGCTTGGTTGGCAGTCAAGATGCAGACCTTTCTGTGTAATTGGTAGCGTTTGGTTGGCAGTGAAGGTGCAGACTCCTTTGTTTAATTGGTAGTGTTTGGTTGGCAGTCAAGATGCAGACTCCTTTGTTTAATTGGTGGCGTTTGGTTGGCAGTGAAGATGCAGACTCCTTTGTTTAATTGGTAGTGTTTGGTTGGCAGTCAAGATGCAGACTCCTTTGTTTAATTGGTAGCGTTTGGTTGGCAGTCAGGATGCAGACTCCTTTGTTTACTTGGTAGCGTTTGGTTGGCAGTCAAGATGCAGACTCCTTTGTGTTATTGGTAGCGTTTGGTTGGCGGTCAAGATGCAGACTCCTTTGTGTTATTGGTAGCGTTTGGTTGGCAGTCAAGATGCAGACTCCTTTGTGTTATTGGTAGCGTTTGGTTGGCAGTCAAGATGCAGACTCCTTTGTGTTATTGGTAGCGTTTGGTTGGCAGTCAAGATGCAGACTCCTTTGCTTAATTGGTAGTGTTTGGATGGCAATCAAGATGCAGACTCCTTTGTTTAATTGGTAGTGTTTGGTTGGCAGTGAAGATGCAGGCTTCTTTGATTGGTAGTACTTGGTTGGCAGTCAAGATGCAGACTTGCATGTTTCATTGGTAGCGGTTAGTAATGTTGAGGTCTGAGATTACCAAGACACATCTTGCCTGGCGGATTCCCAATACTGAGCAGGATGACTTCAGTGTGGGAACAGCTCTGATATAAGAACCCTTTGCCATCGGCCGGTGTTTTAAGCAACATTCTCATGATCTCTCCAGCATTGAGCTATTGGTATAGATTTGGAGACAGTGGGCATGTTGATCTCTTCTCTTGCGTGTAATGATGGGAAGATGTTGATGTTGGAAATAAAGTTGATAAACATTTTACCAGCAGACTCCATGAGAACCCTAATCAGAGATGTCCTACCTGATGTGATTTTTTTTTTAGTTCCTGAAGTGAAAGAGAGAAACTTTTTTCTTCTGATTTAAGACTTTATGCAAGAAAGATTTTGACAAATTTGCAGCGTGTTTTAAGAAAATCTGTTTTAAAGAGTTTAGTGTGTATATTTGTTCTTTCTTTTTTGTTTCATCCTCTTTTTTTGAGAGTTGACTTCAGTGAGGTAACAACCCTGACAGAGCCCTTTGTGGTTGGCTGGGCTATAAACAGCCAGGACAGTGAGTGGACTGAGTGGACGTGCACTTTGTGGGATATAAACACTGAACAGCAGACACCATGAACACCTTGGGTCAGGGGTGTCTCACTCAGCCAGGTGCAGTTTTTGTGTTCATCCAACACGTTTGATCTGATTGAAGATTTTGTGGAGGAAAATATTCTAAAGCAGTTTTGAAGCTTGTTTCCTGCAGCAGGTGAATGAGTTGTGGGTTTGGTGATGTAAATAAACAGAAAACAAATGTGGAGAGCGTTTGTGACAAAGGGACAACCTGACCTGGCTCTGTGTGGTCGGCTGGGCTGTTTAAGCAACATGTATCCGTCAGCAACATTTCTGTCTGCCACTGGTGATCATACTGGAGAAACATTTTGTGCAGACTAAACTCACACAGTCTAATTCTGTAAACACACAGTCCCCTTTTTTTTTTCTTTTTTCCCCCCCCCCCCCCCCCCCCCCAAGAAAAATGTGTGAAACTGATCCTGACAATGATGACAGACTTCTTCTGATAATTCAGAAAACCACCTCCAATAGCTGTGCAGTCATGATGCAACTCTGTACTGAGCATGTAGTACACCACCTCCAGTGGCTGTGCAGTCATGATGCAACTCTGTACTGAGCATGTAGTACACCACCTCCAGTGGCTGTGCAGTCATGATGCAACTCTGTACTGAGCATGTAGTACACCACCTCCATTAGCTGTGCAGTCATGATGCAAGATAAGTGTAAGTTCAGGCCTAATGAATTTTTAGAACTATAGCTTGAATAAGTCTCTTTTGTAGCTTTATTTTATCTCTTAGTTCTCTGCAAACATTTTTCAATATCTGATAACGAAAAGACGAAGAAGAAGAAGATAACCCTAGCTGGATAAGTTGGTTATGAGCAGTGTCGTGTTGGTTGGTAACCTTTCACTTGAACAATGTTTATATCAACTAGGGAGGCAGTTTTCTAATATGTAAAACATGTTCATAATGAGTTGGGATGTATCAGCAGCACACTCCATGAAAACCTTGTTCCACTAAAAATGTGCTTCTTCAGTTTCTGAATGAGATGAATTGAATAAAATCAAATCAATTTGTTTGTAGCCCGGCTGACTGGGAGGGGCCCAGTTAGGGCAGTGATCCTGTCAAAGTCCACCTCTCTAGACAGTCGTTACAAACAGATCATCTGGTCCAAGGTTTTACGGGAGAAAAGACAAAAGCAGTTTTTCCATGTCTTATTACAATCAGGTTTAATGAAAACGTTTTTTTTAAACAACTCTGAAGGAAGTGACATGATGAGATAACATCCCTGAAATGTCCCCTTATGGCTGCCTAGGCTTTAGTTAAAGTGATTGAAATTGAAGTCGACAAAGTAGTTGAGCAGTAGTAAAATAAGCTGTTTTTGATGGCTGAGATAAACAATTCATCTGAACCAGGAGTTTAATGGTAAAAAGATTTTGAAGCAGTTCCAGCGTGCTTTGTAGAAAAACTGTTGTAAAGAGTTATGTATTTCTGTATGCTTTTGTAGCATTTGTGTCGAGAGATGACTGAGGAGGTGACAGCCCTGACATGGTATGTCGCAGATGGATAACAAACTATTTAAAAATCCGTCCAAACAAGTTCTTACCATGTTCCTGAAGGGGCTGATCAGAAGAAAACAGTTTTGTGCCGTTTGCATACAGGCCACTCCTTTTACACCCAATCTTATCTTTTTAAAAGGTGAAGAAGCTCCGTGGTGCATTCAGTGTCATTTATTACTGAATACTCACAGTGAAACACATTCTTTTAGAGTTTTTGGGATTTGCATGATGTGAGACATAAACACTTTTACAGCAGACTCCATGAAAACATTGTTTGGAGATGTCTCACCTGATGTGGTATTTGAATTTCAGAAAGAGATTATCATTTTTCATCTGATCTAAGGTTTTACGGTGGAAAGATTTTTTAAACAAAATTTCAGGTATGTTTTTAGGTGTGTTTTGAAGGGTTGAGTGAATTAGCTTTTTTTTTTTTTTTTTTTTTTTTTTTTTTTTGATAATGACTTGACTTCAATGCAGTTACAGCCCTGATATGGTCCTTTGTGGTCAGCTGGGCTATAAACAACATTACCTTACCTTACCTGATATGGCTGTAAGCAACATTACCTTACCTTACCTGATATGGCTGGACTGTAAGCAACATTACCTTACCTTACCTGACATGGCTGTAAGCAACATTACCTTACCTTACCTGACATGGCTGTAAGCAACATTACCTTACCTTACCTGACATGGCTGGACAGTAAGCAACATTACCTTACCTTACCTGACATGGCTGTAAGCAACATTACCTTACCTTACCTGATATAGCTGTAAGCAACATTACCTTACCTTACCTGACATGGCTGTAAGCAACATTACCTTACCTTACCTGATATAGCTGTAAGCAACATTACCTTACCTGACATGGCTGTAAGCAACATTACCTTGCCTTACCTGACATGGCTGTAAGCAACATTACCTTGCCTTACCTGATATGGCTGGACTCTAAGCAACATTACCTTGCCTTACTTGGCATAGCTGGACAGTAAGCAACATTACCTTACCTGACATGGCTGTAAGCAACATTACCTTACCTTATCTGACATGACCAGGCACATTACCTTACCTTACCTGACATGGCTGTAAGCAACATTACCTTACCTTATCTGACATGGCTGTAAGCAACATTACCTTACCTTATCTGACATGGCTGTAAGCAACATTACCTTACCTTACCTGACATGGCTGTAAGAACATCACCTTACCTTACCTGACATGGCTGGACAGTAAGCAACATTACCTTGTCTGACCTGACATGACCAGGCAACATTACCTTACCTTACCTGACATGGCTGTAAGCAACATTACCTTGCCTGACCTGACATGGCTGTAAGCAACATTACCTTACCTGACATGGCTGTAAGCAACATTACCTTACCTGACATGGCTGTACGCAACATTACCTTGCCTTATCTGACATGGCTGTAAGCAACATTACCTTGCCTTACCTGACATGGCTGTAAGCAACATTACCTTACCTGACATGGCTGGACTGTTAGCAACATTACCTTTGCTTATCTGACTTGGCTGTAAGCACATGATCTTACCTGATATGGCTGGGCTGTAGGCCACTTCAAATGAATGTTTAAAAATGATTCTGGAAGCTGATAGTTTGCAGCATAGGACTTTTTTTTTGGTCTAAAAGTGAATTCTGGAAGCGGATAGTTTGCAGCAAAGGACTTTTTTTTTTCTGTGTGTGGTGATTGTCCTGTCTAAAACTTAACCTTAAACATGAAGTGAAGTGAATCTGGTCTGTGTCTTGGGGTATTTTGGCACTGGGCAGCAGTATCGGTGTTGTTTTGGCTGTGTGTGTATTTGTGCGAGTATACATGCATGTAATTCTCTGTGTGTGTGTGTGTATACGATGATTTTTTTTTTTTCAAAATGATTCTTTGATTGTATGGTTATGCTGCATTTGTAATTAAAGATTAATGAACATGTCCATTGCCATTTTGAGGTCATGTAAGTGTGTGTGTGTGTGTGTGTGGGAGAGGGAGGTAGAGAGAGAGAGAGAGAGAGCTAGCAACAATATATGTTAATTACCTGTTGGCATTTCTGACGTTTGAATCCCTTTCTGTTTGCTTTGGTTCATTTCTTTCTTCACCACTTACTCCCCATCCCGGCCATGAGTTTGTTGATGGACACTTATAAGTACTTCCATAGGCAGTGTGCTATGGTGGCCGGCAGTTGTAAGGAAAAAAAAAAGGAAAATACCCCCTTGGTAAATTTACTAAATACAGAGTACTGTCTGCATAGGTGTTGGTAAATGTTGCCTTCTTTTTGCAGCAGGGTCCACAGGCAATATGGTTGAATGAGTTGTTTCCTACATTCACCTATTGGGGGGGGGGGGGGGGGGTATTGTTTGTTTGTTTGTTTTTATTGTAACGAATTATGTAGAACAGCAGCTGGGTTCCCTGCTTTGTCAAGTTGAAGGGTGAAGTTGTTCATCATAAAGGTTGTACATTCCCAGTTCGATTATGAAGTGACCTGGTATTTTTGGGCTTGGAGTTTTGATTTCTTAAAAACCAATTTGTGTGTGTGTGTGTGTGTGTGTGTGTGTGTGTGTGAGAGAGAGAGAGAGAGAGAGAGAGAGAGAGAGAGAGAGAGAGAGAGAGAGAGAGAGAGATTTGACAGAAGCAAGGTTGTGTTAAATTCCAAAATGTCATTAGTCTGGGCATGATGGCTTGCTCATGTGTAGTTCGGATTTGAACTGGCTGTAATATGGGCCTGGTGGTTTGCCCATGCATAGTTCTGATTTGAACTGGCTTATGGACCTGATGGTTTGCCCATGTGTAGCTCTGATTGAAACTGGCTTTAATATGGGCCTGGTGGTTTGCCCATGCATAGTTCTGATTTGAATTGGCTTTAATATGGGCCTGATGGTTTGCCCATGTATAGTTCTGATTTGAACTGGCTTTAATATGGGCCTGATGGTTTGCCCATGTATAGTTCTGATTTGAACTGGCTTATGGACCTGATGGTTTGCCCCATGTATAGTTCTGATTTGAACTGGCTTTAATATGGGCCTGATGGTTTGCCCATGTATAGTTCTGATTTGAACTGGCTTTAATATGGGCCTGATGGTTTGCCCATGTATAGTTCTGATTGAACTGGCTTATGCGACCTGATGGTTTGCCCATGTATAGTTCTGATTTGAACTGGCTTTAATATGGGCCTGATGGTTTGCCCATGTATAGTTCTGATTTGAACTGGCTTTAATATGGGCTTGATGGTTTGCCCATGATTTGAACTGGTTATGGACCTGATGGTTTGCCCATGTATAGTTCTGATTTGAACTGGCTTTAATATGGGCTTGATGGTTTGCCCATGATTTGAACTGGTTATGGACCTGATGGTTTGCCCATGTATAGTTCTGATTTGAACTGGCTTTGATATGGGCTTGATGGTTTGCCCATGTATAGTTATGATTTGAACTGGCTTGTTGCTTGATAAGGCCTCTCTGCAGTCAGCTGGGCAATAAACAACATGACCATACCTTCCTTACCTGATGTGGCCTGAGAGGTCGGCTCGACTGTCAACATGACGTGGGTGTCAGTGTTGTCACGCCTTTCACAGGCCACTCAAAACTGCAATGATGATCCAGACCTGCCAGAGAGAATTATGGCAACACCCAACAAGGGGAATAAATGCAGTTTATCAAATCACTTAGTGTATTAAAGGTTGCTTCCCCTTTCAGTTCTCGCTCTTCTGGTGGTGTCATGCAGCATAGAGATGGCAACAGCCGGGTGTCCTGTAGACAGGGGAGAGGGTGATGTATGTTCAATGTTGGTGTGATCTTCATGGTTAGCTGGACTGCAAACAGTTGTTTTTATTTTTATTTTTATTTGTAGCAGTTTCTGACAGCTTTCACAAAACTGCTCCAGGGACGTTTGTGGAGAACATTTGGTAGATTCTGTAAGATGGAAGTGCAAGAAAAAAAAATGGTAGAATTAGTGAAGGAATTAGTTTTTGTTCTTCCTGTAGATTTCATTACTGGATTTCATGAGAAATGAGACATTTAAAAAAAAAAAAAAAGTTTCACACCGTGAATCAGAAAGAACAGTTGTTCTACTTTCACCGTTCACATGTTCCTGGACTGAATTAAAAGGAAACGTCAGTATGTAGCTCTCTGTTTCTTTTCTCTCTACATCTTCACCACACGCACAGCCTAGTCCAAATCCAGTTTATGTTTACATACCTTTAAAAAATAAAAGTCCTTGATTGAGACAAGTCCTGCTGCACTGAGGTATATCAATAACAATAATGAGGAATGCAGTGATACTAACCAGTAATGCTTTATCAGTAAATGCGGGAAAGAGAAATACAATGATACTAGCCATTAATAATCTATTATTAAACAAGGGAATGAGAAATACAATAATACAAAGGAATGAGAAATAATACTAACTTGTAATGGTTTATATTGCATAGAGCAGTGATGAATAAAGCGATACTAACCAGTAATGATTACTAAACAAAGAAATGATAAATACAATAGTACTGACCAGTAATGGTGTGTTATTGCACAAGGGAATGAGAAATATGATGATACTAACTGGTAATGATTTATTATTAAGTGAAGGAATGATAAATGCAATAATACTAACCAGTAATGATTTGTTATCAGCCTTTAATGTATGACGTTTTTGACTACCTAGACCTGATTGTGCAGTTCGCCCAAGACCCACCCATTTTTGTAGAGGGTTTTCCTATTGCTTATCCCTATTCAGATCGCGTGGGTCTTGTAAGACCCACACTTGATAAAGGGCGGTTCAGCAACTTATTCCTCCCCTGATGGCATGGATCATGTGCGACCCATTAAAATATATAGGTCCTGATGGAACTGCGACTAATCACGCTGATAATTGATTGTGCCCATACATGAAATTTCAATGAGCAACAGCTATTAAGATGGTTGACAAACTCCAAAGATTTTGTGTGATTGTAGCTGTATCCTTTCATGAAATATGTTTTTATTGAGTCACTGGGTCATGGAAGACCCAGGAAGCATGGTAAAGGTTAAAACGGAATGAGGTATACAATAATGCTAACCAGTACTGGTTGTTATTGCACAAGGGAATGAGAGCTGAAATGTCTCGTACTTCTTTTTCGTTACACACTCCCCACCCATCACTCGTGTCGTCCATCTCTCTTGGCAGCTGCCTCAGACATCATAGAACGCATCAGTAACGGAAACTTTCAGACTGATGAAGGGGAAAATACCTCCCTCCGCTACTTGGATGTTCAATGGAAAATGAAGGCACTGCTGCCTCTAGTTTTGTCAAGGGTTATTTTCTAATCGCAATACTTAATCAGGTAAGATTTACGAAGTGCATATTTGAAGTGTCGGAGCGAAGTTGGTGTTTGAGTGCATGTGGTGGGAGAGTTGTTTTGAGTGCAGAGCTCATGTAGGAGAGAGAGAGAGTGGTGGTGTTTTGAGTGCATGTGTACATGCATACATGAGAGAGAGAGAGAGGTGGTGTTTGAGTGCATGTGTACATGCATACATGAGAGAGCATGTGTTTGACATGTGTACATGCATACATGAGAGAGAGAGAGTGAGTGGTGGTGTTTGAGTGCATGTGTACATGCATACATGAGAGAGAGAGAGAGTGGTGGTGTTTGAGTGCATGTGTACATGCATACTTGTGGGGTGTTTGAGTGCATGTGAGGGAGAGAGAGAATGAGTTGATGTGCTTGCACATTTTGTGTGTGTGCATGCAAGGGTATTTAGAAACGCTTACTGAACACTATTTAAAAAGAAGATGTGTGATTAGCAGACATGCCTGTCTGGGAGTTGAGGGTCGAATGGTACTGAAGTGTTGTCAAGTTAGACAGTGTGCTTTGAAAGGTCTACAGCCAGCGGATATGTAGTGAAGTCAGTCATCTGGTGGAGAACTTGAGGAAGAGGTTTTGTGACCGTTGACCTCCCAAACATAGAAGATGGCTTTGTTTAGATGATGAAAGCGTTACTGGTTCATTCTTGAGCAGTGGAGGTGGTCAAAGGAATATAATCCTTGCAGACTAAAGTGTTCCCAACACATACTGAGATTGTTGTCCCCCTCTCAAACCTTTCCAGTTGTCTAGAGCTAGTGATTGTATGATGTAGAATCATTAAGTCATTGTATGATGTAGAATGGTTTTCTTTCCTTATTTTGTGAAGGTTGATCCAACAGGTTTGTTTTTCTCTTCCTGGCTTTATCTTCCATGTCCCATGAACGGCATCATGCTGGCACTGCCAGTGCTGCCTCTCCCCTATAAAAGACCCACCTTGGCAGACCAGTCGCAGTCAACAAGGAGTATCCATTAGGCAACCTACTAGAGAAGACTCTGCACTGTGGCCCATTGCTTTAAATGCTGGAGTTCTGTTGTTCCTGTACACGTGGGATCAAACATAGGCAGGTCCCCACCAGGCAGGGTCCACACTGAAGAGAACTGCCCATGTCAGTGTGCACCCCCCCCAGGGAGACCCGGGACTCGTTCAGTAGAATGGTTCACCCAACCTTACGAATGAATGACTTGTGAGTTGACTTCAACGCGGTGACAGCCCTGACATGGCCCTTTGCGGTCGGCTGGGCTGTAAGCAACGTTACTTTTACCTTACCTTGCCCGAACTTTGGAAGTTCAGTGCCAGTACTTTTTTTTTTTTTTTTTTTTTTTTTTTTTTGTAGCTGTCTGTGAGCTCTGTTGTTTTCATTTATTTTCTGTCTTAACTATCATCCACTGTTTTTTGTGTGTGTGTTTTTTTGCCTAAAGACCATTTTTTTGGTTTTAATTCTCAAAACTGACAATTTTTTTTTTTTTTTTTTAAATCTGACAGCAGTTCATGACATGCCAGCAGTTTTGCTGTAACTGCCTGGTTAGATCATGAAAATTGTGCATTCTGTCACAAGTGGGTAGTAGCTGTCTGTTCTACAGCCATCTACAGCCATTAATTGTGTTTTTTTTAAATTGTTTTTTCATGGCGTTAGGTTTTCATTAAACGTTAGGGGGAAAAGGTGAAGGGAATTCCTGACACTGTCAGCACAGACAATGCCTCGAGATGTCATTACAGTAGGCGTCATGTCATGACCGAGGTTTTGTTGGCGTGTTTGTGTGTGTGTAATAATCTGATTTGTACATGGTCTGTTTATGATGAGGTGATTTTTCCTGCGTGCCTTTGATTGCCCAGAAAGGGCCCCGTGTGGTCAGCTGGGTTTCCATGATTATAACTGAATTGTAACACCCCTACCCCTCCTGAGGGCAGCACTGTGTGCATCCTGTCATCATGCTTACATAGAAGACATAACACAAACTTTCCACATGTTGTGATGTAGAGAGGACATGAACATGTAACACCCCTGCCCCCTCCTGAGGACAGCACTGTGTGCATCCATCATCATGCTTACATAGAAGACCTAACACAACCTTACCACATGTTGTGATGTAGAGAGGACATCAATATGGACTGCCACAAAAGCACAGTAGGCAAAAACGGTGGCGATCTCTGTTGTAATGATGATCAAAGATGATGCTGTTTTGAATTCCATTTTGGTCAGACCACCTTTTCTGCTTGCAGCGTGATATTTAGCCAGGCACAGGAGAAACAGACACCTACCATGCTGGTCATGAAACCTGAGCTAAAAACTTGGAGAGGAGGATCTGTTAGGTTGATGAACCGAGCATTCGCCCTGCTTCCTAAGCCATACAAGAGTGAGACACAAATCAAACTGTTTCTTGTGAATTGTTCAAAATATTCCAGTGGAAAATTTGAATTAACCTCCCCCACCCCCCAAAAAAAAAAAACTTTGTAATGTTGGGAAAAAAAAAAAAAAGTTACCCCCCCCCCCCCCCCCCCCCAAAGTATGTGTTTTGTCATTCAATTTTCGTTTCTCCAATAAACAAGTTAGGAAGAACATTTTGGATTTAATCAAAAGTCTTATAATTTATTTTTTCACTCGATTTTTGTTTTTTTCCGGTAAGAAGTTTTGTTTTAAAAAAAAAAGTAGTGTCTAAATCGTTGACATATTATGGCACCATGCACTTTGAACAAGCGGGGCCCCTAAAAGGATCCACACACTATGAGTCAAAGGATGCTGCTCTGCACTCTGCAGTCCTGGGGATGGAGGTCTGGCAGAACTCGTGCCATCACCACCGAGGTTTGACCTGCCTCACACACAGCCATGAGGTGGGCCTTTGCGGTCTGGTGGGCTGTCGGCAACATGAATTGAAATAACCGGTGTCAAAGTCTGCCTGCCATACTTTTTAGGACCAAGCTTCAGTCAAGTTTGAGGGTCATGAGAACCCGGCAGTGCTTGGGAGTACTGTAGTGAAAAGCGACATTCAGTGAAAAATCAGTTTTTGTGGCACCTCTTCCTGTCCGAGCAGGTGCTGTGACTCTTGGGTTAGGAGCCAGACTGAAAATCCCTTCATGGATGCCACTGGTGAACCCCCCCCGCTACCCCACAGAGCACAACACAACACCATTTCAGTACAGTCCCTTGGGTCCTCAAAAGTTCACAATGAAGGTGAACATCTGGGATGATTTTGAAGATGGAGATCTAACAAATGATATAGAGAAGGTGAATACTTTACAAGTGAGAGTCTGAAATTTGATGTCGGCCGGTGCACAGTTATTCATACTCTTGAAGGTGAATACTTTGCAAATGATAGTCTGAAGTATGATGATGACAGGCGCTCAATTCATTCATATTCTGAAGATAAATACTTTGCAAATGATAGTCTGAAATTTGATGATGATGGCGGCACAATCTATTCACATTCTTGAAGATAAATACTTTACATATGATAGTCTGAAATTTGATGGATAAGTGCACAGTTTATTATATAAGATGAATATTCTAATGAAGATGAATACTTGATGATGACCACAATTAATATTCTTGAAGATTGGAAATTTGATGATGACGGGTGCACAATTTATTCATATTCTTGAAGATGAATACTTTACAAATGATGGTCTGAAATTCGATGATGACAGGTGCACAGTTTATTAATATTCTTGACGATGAATACTTTACAAATGATAGTCTGAAATTTGATGATGACGGGTGCACAATTTATCCGTATTCTTGGAGATGAATACTTTACAAATGATAGTCTGATGCTTGGTGATGACAGGTGCACAATTTATTCATATTCTTGAAGATGAATACTTTACAAATCATGGTCTGAAATTTGATGATAGGTGCACAATTTAACCCAATTCTTGTGCAGACAAATGGGCACTGTGTGTCAGGACTGTGATTTCTGTTGATGTCCAGGCGTGTTGATCTGATTTCATGGAGAAAGAAGAGACAGAGTTAATCCATTTAGACTATAGAATACTCCCTCGAATTTTTTTTTTTTTTTTTTTTTGATGACTTGAGTTGATTTTGACGTGGTGACAGCCCTGATGTAGCCCTTTGCGGTTGGCTGGGCTATAGTGACATTACCTGACCTTCCCTTACCTTCCCTGGATGTCTGTGCCTGAAGATCCAATTTCATTTGGACTGCAGTCGTAGAGTATTTCATCTGTGTTGAACTGATTTTGTTAAGTGCAAAAGTAGAAGAATTGGGTTGCCAGACAAATCACAACATGACACGACATCTCTTCAGGTGTGACTAATACATTAAAAAAAAAAAAAAGACGACACAAGAGATGAAGAGTCTCTTTTCTCTTCAATCTCAGTGCTTGAGGATGGCAGTTAAGGAGTTAATGTATTACTTTCATCTAATTTCATGTGTTATATTTGCTTTATCACTTTCATTTGATTTCATGTGTATTGTTTAATTTATTACTTTCATTTGGTTCTGTGCGTGTTGTTCAGTTCATTACTTTCATCTGATTCCATGTGTAATGTTTACTTTATTACTTTCATCTGATTTCATGTTATTCATATTGTTTAATTTATTACTTTCTTTTGTTTATATGTGTATTGTTCAGTTTATTGCTTTCATCTGATTCCATGTGTATTGTTCCGTTGCCTTTCAGACAGCAATCAAGGACTCCATTCATTCATCAACTTCCTCCAAAGCAGTTATGATTGTCCCATGTGTAATGTCTTGATGTGGGGAAGCGAAAGGGAAAGGAATGAGAAGGGAAGGGGAGAAGGTTTATTGATGATCTGCTTCATGTGCCAGTGCTCACCCACACGTATGCTTGCTCACATGCACGCACACACACACACACTTTCATAGATATATCCAGAAATGCAGGCAGGGCAGGTGTACGAGCATGCGCACACTCTATAGTCCCATTGTCTCTCTCTCTCTCACAGATTCACATTGAGCACACACACAGAGAATATTCCACAAGCACATTCACACACCCATACACACACGCATGTCAACACATGCAGCACGAGCCATCTTCCATGATGGGCTGTTCCTTTCTCACACCCAACATCAGGCCCTGCCTGCCTGCCCCACACACCGCCCACACCAGCAGTACGTGTTGGCAAAACAAATCGGTTTATTGTATCCAGCAATATATGTGCCCATCCAAGACGCACCCACCTTCCTCCACACACTCTCTCTCCACCCTTGATGATAGCCGGATGAGATTTTAAAAAAAAAAAAAAAACAAAAACCAAACTCAAGGTACACAGACCACTAGAAATGAATCACTTTAATAACAAACCAACCAGACCACAGGTAACTGAACAAACAAACAAAACAAAAAAAAATCAATCGCCTCCCCCCCTCTCCCCGACATGAAATCACCCCCAGTCAACGTAAGAAACAACTATATTATATATATCACACACCATGATTACAAAGACTAGTGATGTCAACATGTATTGAACAACAAGACAATCATACAGATTAACATGATAACAAAATAATTCATCTGCCAACAAACTCAACATTTATCAGAAATGTTCAAACAGTCCATTAGCAAAGAAATCTATCCCATATCTGCTTTTTTTTTTTTTTTTTTTTTTTTTTTTTTTTTTTCCTTTTCAAGCAATCTGAAATATTTCTTTTCTCTTGATATAAAATACAACAGAAATATTGAAATGCAATTACATAGCTTTATGCGAAAGTGGGCTTGGCATTGCAATAAACAGTTTCACATCATCATGTTGGAAACAAAATAGACATGAAACCACACCATTGAAATGGGAGATTCATTTACTTCAACGAACTCAAAGAAATCCTGACGTTTGAAAAAAAAAAAATTCCCACTGATCAAATCTCATAATTTGATGGGCATGTAGAACTCCATGTGTACCTACAGTGTTGCTTAACTCTTCTCCATATTTGTCAGTGAACAAAGTCGCAACAATTTCAGGTGGTTTTGAGAAGATTCAAGATAGACTTGATAACTGTCTTTAAAACATCGGATTTTTTGATAACTGTCTTTAAACAATCGGATTTTTTTTTTCTCTCCATGAAACACAACAGAATTGTTGTCACAATTATTTCACCTTCATGCAACAGATCGCTTGTATTTCAGTTGGCAGGTCCACCTTGCTACAGGGCAGACATCCATCACAGAGACGAAAAAATAATGTGAACAAGAGGAGGAGAACACAACTAGGATATGGCTGAAATCACCAGTGTGTGTAGTCTTGCTGTTAACACTCCTGAACTTCTCCAACATCACATGTCACTGTGTCCCCAACTCAATCAATCACCTTAACCACATCAACAAAATGTACAGGTCATATGTATACATATCGTCATTAACAGAAACTTTTATTTTGCCGATCACGTCTCACAGACTACTCATATGAATCTCTCAGATCCAAGGCTGTACCACCACCAACTATGTGGCAGAAGAGAAAAGTATCGAAGAAAATTGAAAAAAAAAAAAAAAGAAAAATAACTGGCAAGTTCTTGTGCAAGTCTGCTCTGACAATACTTAGGCGATTCATCACACGACTTCTCCACTGGACAGGTCAGAGGGCATGGTGTGTTCTGTTCCCACCATTCTTAAGACCTGCTGGTCTTCTGGTATGAACCAGGTGAACCCTCTGTGTGCACAGGCTTATAACCTCCCCTTATGCAAGCTGTTGCTTCGATAGATTTTCCTTTTGAATCAAGTTTTACGTGGGTGCTCCACATTTCTCCTTCCTTGGTCTTCAAGGATCATGAGAGAGACATCCCCAGCCAGCGTGATGCTACCAAAATAAAGAGATTTAATGCTTTGGACATGAGAGAGAGAGAGAGACAAAAAAGATTTTAAAAGCTGGGCAGAAATTCATGAACAATTACTCTTCAAATGCTACTGGCCACTGAAGGTAAGAAGCTTTTTTAGCCTAAGTTTATCCAGTTCAGTCACTGTGATTTTCATTAGCACAAAAAAAAAAAAGGGGGGGGGGGGGGGGGGGGGGGGGGCAGAGAAAAAAAAAAGGGGAGGGGAGTGCAAAGGTCAGCCAGTACAAAAGGTGTGTTGAACAGAGGACAGGCAATGCATGAAGGGACTCGCCATACCATGAAGAACAGAGCACAAGCGGCAGGTCACACCCAAGGGAATCACCAGCTCCTCAGGAGCAGTAGCAAGCCGGGGAAGGTGGGGGGCAACAGGGAGGCTGAAAAAACCAGTGACCACGAACACAAAACCACACACACACACACACCCAACGAAGGGGGGAGCACAGTAAACCTCCACACCAAGTTATTATGTACATTATCCCTGACTGCAACACTGTCACGAGGGGGGGCGAACGCCAGAATAAAAGGGGGGACTACTCCACAGACAGCTCATCGCCGTCAGGGTGGGGGGCTTCAAATTAAACAGCGTGTTGACAGTTACACTGATCAAGTGTCGGGCTTGAAATCAAACATCATGTTAAGAGTTTCATGAATCCAGTCAACGCTTTTGCTTCCAATTCAAAAACACATGACAACGGTTTTTTCTCCCACCCATGTTGGAGGCTGCATGTGAAATGAAATGATATAAGGTAGCCTGTGCCTCTGGAATGGGAGGGGGGGGGGGGGGGGGGGGGGGGGGGGGGGGGGGGGGGGGGGGGCGGCTGAGGGGGAGGGGGAGACAGTGATGAATTAAATGAGGAAGTGCCAAGTATAAATCTACATGAATTTTGGAGTAGGTGGGGTGGAAATTGTGAGCTGCCCTGTCTCCTTACATCCTCTCTGTGACAAAACTGCAATTTATTTTTCTCTTTTAAAAAAAAAAAAAAAAAAGAAAAACTGATAACCTGGCGAAAATGATCACTGTTATTTTGCAATTATGCCTGAATCATATTGCCAACAGAATTATGCTGTGAACGAGTTGAGCTGCTTTCCTCTCCCCCCCCTTCACAAGAGGCCATTCACCTGACAACAAAACAAAAAGACAAAGCCATTGCACACAGGATTTGAAAGAACACAACAAAATCTGTCTACTATCAAATGAAACAGGATTGTCGAAACCCAATAATATCAAAAGCACTAGGATGATCAGACCTGGCACGCTGATGTTCCCTTCCTTTTGCTTTTGCTTTAATAAATGAGGTGCATTAAAAAAAAAAAAAAAAAAAAAAAAAAAAAAAGAAAAGAAAGAGAAAAACACACAGCAGCTGTCTGTACACTAAGTACTAGAAACATAAGCTATCACCGATTCAAAATGTCACAGACTTGGGTAATTCTTCCTCCAGCAATGGTGGACTTAAAAAAGAAAAGGAAAAAAAAAAAAATCCGAATAACAATAACAAGATATTGCAGTAGTTCACTTGCACAACTTGGACACCAAAAAAAAAGCCCAACACTTCCGAATGCCACAGAGTTTATGTAAACTCTGCTTCCATGACTGTACTTTCATGCACAGTTGTATTAGCAGTATTCTTCAACTTTATATCTACACATGCTGCTACAGCGCCAGTCCATAGAGTTGATGGAAGCTGTGTTGATGTGAGCGCAGTCTGACTGACAAACTGACTAGCACCCTACGTTACTTTGACCTCCAGTTAGGGTACCACCAGAAATCAACTGTCATCTGCCTCACAAAGCCGGGTTCTCCCACCTCCTAAATGACCACCACCTCCAAAATGCTGACAACTTTTTTTGTGGCACACACAAAAAACCTGGATGAATATCATTTTAATACTTGGAAACAAGTGACATGCATGATTATACACAGCAGGTCATAGACACAGCCAACGAGACGGGAACGATAGACTCCATGTGGTACATTCTGTGACTCCCAAAAACATCAAGTTCAGTGATAACTAAGCTACGTGTACACAGTATTACAACAGACACTATGCCCTCTGGGGACAGAGAAACGAACACTACAAAGATTGTGTTGTAAGCACACACACAGACACACACACTCAACATGTGTGCATGCACAGTGACACGCTAATGAACATTTGGAGCAAGGTACATGTAAGTGGAATACACACTGTGAAGAAATTCAGAGAAACGCATATACATATATATATATATATATATATATATATATATATATATGTATATATATAAGGGAGCCCAGTGTGTGTGTTGTGACATCACAAAGATATAGGACAAAAGAGGAAAGGATGTATAGAAAATAAAGCACTGTTGTTCACAACCTTTGGGTCTGTTCCTTACAAAGTCAAAGGAAAAGAACACTTGTTTCATCCCCAACAACTGGAAACATGATAAGACTCTGCACCTAAACCAAACCAACGCAAACAATTCCCAGCTCTGAGCACGCTTGGCTAACGTATGATACAAGATGCTTAAAAAAAATAAGCTGCTGGTTCAGCGCATCTATCCATTTTCCTCTGAACAATCAATGAACCATCAACATGGTTGTAAAAAAAAAATTCTATCAAAAGACCGACGTTTGTACAGACCATTTCATCAGTCATTTAAAAAATGAATCATAATTTGAAATAAAGTCCAGCTACAAGGATCCACACGACACATGTATAATGTATATATATATGTGTATATACATAATGAACAAGGACAAGTTTGTCCCGCTGTTCGACACAGATGAAGGTTCATACGTGTTCACAAGTTTTCTGGGTTTTTTTTTATTGTTGTTTTTTTCTCTCGGAGTTTTCTTGCTGAGAATACAGGTAAAACATGGCACACTCCCCATATAACCCTTCTTCCATTGTGTAATTTGATACCTTTTAAAGAGAAAGAGATTCCTTCTTTACAGGGAAAAAAAAAAAAGAGAAAAAAAGACAAGTGTAGTACTTTACAATGTTGCTTGACAGTGAAAGGAAATGTGAAAAAATGCAAAAAATAAAATAAATAAATAAATAAATAAACCAGTGACCATGAATAAGTGGTTTGTATACTCTCTCGAGAAAAAAAAATTAAAAAAAAAAAAAAAGACCATCAAGAAGTGGTTTGTATACTCTCTCTAGACAGATAATTGAAATGATGTTCAGTGAAACCTCATTCAATAAAAGAAACTGTTGTCATTGGCAACACTCAAAACCTAAACCATCAACTTTTAAAGTCACAGGGTGTATGTAAGATACAGTTTTGTGCGTGTGTGTGTGCGAGTGCCTGCTTGCATTACAGAGTGTGTCTGCAAACACATCTACACCATGTGAGTTAGTGGGTTTTGCAGCTTGTTCCAGGACAGAATAACTGTCATCTACAGACAAGGCTCTTGTTACAAATCTCAACTTAAACAGCAGTTACATTACATCTTTCATGATTTGCAATTCATTAAAAAAAAAAAAAAAAAAAAAAAAAAAAAAAAAAAAAAAAAAAATCCCTAAAGTAACACCCTCAAACTGCACATTTTTGAACATTTACATTTAGTAATGCATTCTCCAGCACTGAATATTAATGAATCGCTTTTTTTTTTCTCTCCTTGTATTTGCACATGAACATTTACAGTAATAAGCCGGGATATTGCACGACCATGAGAACATTATCAAAAAATGCGTTGGTTTTGGCAGCACATTTGGCGAATATTGGACTACTTGATATGGGATGATTGTGTTGATATGCTAACCTACCTTCCTATTTTTTTTTTTTTTTTTTCTGAATCAAACTGATATGTTTATAAACACAAACGGAACAGATATGAGGATATCAGGGGAGATCAGTAGAGGAAACTTTCGAGCAAAAAATGTCGCATTTTGGATACGCTCCTCTTCTAAAATTCAACTTCTTGAATACAGCTTTTCAGGAGTTGTCTTGGAAATGTTTTCACAGAAATTTAAACCATCCACTCCCTCGTACCATTAATGCCATTTGCAACAATGTAGTCAGTGAAGTCGACATACATATGACTTAAAGTGACACTTTGTCAGTGAAGTCAACATAAATATGACTTAAAATGACTCTGTCAGTGAAGTTGACATAGATATGACTTAAAAATGACTCTTTGTCAGTGAAGTCGTCGTACATATGACTTACAGTGACTCCCATCAAACTGCAAAACAAGCAAAGCATATACGCTGGACCACTCTAGCTATAAACAGCGGACTGTGCCTTTTGTTTGTCTTTGTAAGCAAAACATCGTACACGGCCGGATCCCTCGCTTCAGGTGGAGGAAACAGGTGAACCACAGCAGGTTCAAGGTGTTGGCTTCCACGGTGACATTTTCCTGATGAGATGGCAAAGCCATATTCAGCTAGAGAACTCTGACAGAACAAATAAACTGAATGTGCCATGGATCCCTACAGAAGAATCCCCAAGTAGCTACAGATTCTCCTGGATGATATCATCTTGTTCCCCTCTCACCATGTGCTGTTAAGAGTCCCTGTAGGCAATACCCATGATGGAGATCTATTGCAGGACTCCAGGGCTACATCACTGTCCTGATTAAAAGGGTGGGGAAGACTACCTGCAATGCAGAACTATTTCACAGTTCTGAGGTTTCTGTCATTTAAAAAGTGAAGAAGACATCATTCCTCAGCGACATCTTATCAGCTTCTATCATGTCATAGCACAAGGCAAAGCTGTGTTGGATAGTTTCGGATCTGGAATGAGCATGGCTAATGTGCATCTGGTTTTATTGCATGAACTCTTTTTTTTGCTGCTTGATGTTCATGCAGTGTGGCTTTGATCATCAATATCACCGCTTTCCGCTTCTTTTAGTTTTAGGTGGAACTTCTGATCAGCTTTTTCATCTTCCTTTTGTACATAAATTGCAGACATTGGAGGAAAAAAAAATCTGAAAAGGTTAAGAATGTCAACCACACCAAGAAAGAAGACCTTCATTATTTGACAGCAAGATGGTGTGTGTGTAAGCTATGAAATCACATTACTGATGAGCAAAAAAGATGACTTGCATAAACTCGTTAATTTAACTGAAATCACCTGGCTATTGTCTCTGAGGTACGGCAGACTGTGTTGTGTGACTTGATGGATGAGAGCTGATAGTCATTATGGTGGATGACCATCAAGACTTCTCAACAAACACTCCATATGAACGATTAGAACCTTTGTGGTCATGAGAGATTATGGCCAATAGTATTCAAAGACTGTAAATATAGATATATTTCTGTTTTTATTGCCACAGCAGAATGCAGAGGTCATCAACACTGTCGACCCCACTTGACGCAGACTATTGCTGAGATTACTATACAAACACTTGGACATGTGTGACAACCAGCACACTGATGAACACATTGACTCGCCGTCACAACACTAAGCACATCACAGACAGTGGACGAACACACCATGAACACAATAATACTTAGAGGCTGTAATCATGGAAAACACCCACTGACTGTGGAGACACAAACATGGCTGCAGGGCCTTTGCCGCCAGCCAAAGTTGGCTGAGAGAAAGGACAGCACTAGTTGCCTCCCTTTTTATTTTTGTTTTTAAACATTTCATACAGCATCATCATGTGAAAACTGAACTGTTCGATCTTCTGAATGACGTCAATATACAACCATGAATACAAAGAGCACATTCTATTGCACGTGATGGAATTTCGACAAAAAAAAAAAAAAAAACTCCAGTACGTGGTAAAACACACTACGCTAGTTGTCAATGAGAAGCCATGCTATGGGAAGAGAAAAAGATGACTGAAGTTCAAAGACAGAATCACCAGCAGTTGGACTCCTACAAAGCTTCCCAACTGCCAAATCTTCGTCATCGTTGTTAGTGTCAACACTCTGAACTGTGTAAAACCCTTGCCAAATGATCGTCACTCAACACGTTGACTTCCACAACTCTGATAGGCAGTGACCTCTTACTGATTCACTCACTTCAACATGTGTGTGTCCACAGTATCTGCAGTGTGTGTCTTATGTGCGCATGTGCGTTTTTCTCTCTGTCCCCTTGAAAACATCCTCTGCATGTGTGTGTGTAAATGTGTGTGTGTGTGTGTGTGTTTCTCTCTGTCCCCTTGAAAAACTTCTGCTGTGTGTGTGTGTGTGTGTGTGTGTTTTCTGTCTGTCCCCTTGAAAACATCCTCTGCGTGTGTGTGTGTGTGTGTGTGTGTGCGTGCGTGTGTGTTTCTCCCTGTCTCCTTGAAAACATCCAATGTGTGTGCATGCGTTCCTCCCCCCTTGAAAATGTCCTGTACCATCTGTCTTTTTGTGGTCACAGTGAATGTGTTCCTTCAGCCAAGAACAGTTTTGAGACTTGTGTGCAGACAAGACTGGATGTACAGTGAGGATACCATGAAAGAACGCCACAGGATATGTGCTCATGTTGAAACTTATTTCCTTTGAGAAGAAAATTTCTGTCATATCTAAAAATCTGAAAAAAAAAGCATGTAATGAGCAGTTGGTAATGGTGGTCAATCTGCGCCTATAAAAAAAAAAAAAACAAAAAAGGTGGAATCAATGAAGACGGAATGTCTCTACCTTACTGATGGGATAAAGAGAAGTCACACAAGCTAAACTCTCACCAATGGCGAGCCTTGGGGTAAGGATGATGAAAAGGAAGAAGTCTGGTGCAGCAAGTCGCCCCTGAGGACCAGGAATTTGTACATGGTTACCCAGACACTTAGACCTTATCAACATGCATCGGCTCTGGCTGTTTGGATCGAGTCTTCTCCCCCCAAAAGATTGTCCTGTCTTTCGTCCAGAAGACAGTGCATCAGATGGAGAACACAAAGGTCATTCTATCATTGCTCATATCAACGACAAAAAGGTTCAGGTCCATGGGGAAGTACAGATCAACAAACCCTTTCTAAATTCTGGAGTATGCATCTGTGTCGGAGTATGGGGAACGTGCGAGCACGCATGTACGCTAGCTACCCACTACCTGTGTGTAGCACTACAATGCGCACACACATAGCTACCATATGTCATGTGCCCAGCTAGTCCCCCTGTGGCTAGATGACTGATGAGAAGAACACGAATCATGTCTAGGGTGAGGGGGGAGGGACTCACCACTGTGCAGCAGACAACACCCATGAAATTCTGTCCAACAAGAAACACGTGAAACATCTAACACATCATCAACATGAGCTATGTACACATCATGGAACAGAATGGAGTAAGGTTTCCATCTCACAACCCAGTAGGAAGGACACCTCAAACAGGTAGGTAGGTGGTAGGAAGTCTTCGCACCCATCCTTTGCCTTTAAAAAAAACAAAACAAACAAACAAAAAAAACCCCTTCTCAACCAATTTCCATTCCTCGCCACTAAACCAAATCCTTTTGCTTTTAATCCACTCAAAACCAATTTTCTCCATATGATATCAGGTTTTTGTTTTGCTTTTTTTTTTTTTTTTTTTTTAATTTCAGATTGCTGCTGAATTCCATTTTTGCTGTCAATGATCAACAAGCTCTTCCCGCTTGGAACAGAAATTACTGCAAAAGTAAGTCGTGAGGAACATGAAAGTAAGCGACTCTTCCATCATTATGAAAATGACTTTGTAAAACCTGGATTAAAAAAAAAAGCAAAAATGAAGGCACATCCTGCCAAAGAGAGTGGCTATAGTAGCAGTACTGTTGACCAATCAGATGATGCGACTGTTTTTGGTGTATGGAGCTGAAAATAATGCTGACCATAACACAAAAGGAAAACCTTTTTTCACCTATCGTCATTTAATACAATTTTCATCATTTTTTGGTATAAAAGATTAAGTGGGGTTCTAAATGGAAAGAAGGTGAACTAGACACTGTTTATTGTGTGTGTGTGTGTGTGTTTGTTGTGTGTGTGTGCTTTTTCTTTATATAAGTAAATGCATATGTTAGGCTTCATGATTCATCCAGTTCTGCTAATTCATCGGCAGGCAGTCAAATCTGAACCCTAATTCTGGCACAGTTATTTTATTTCCCTTGGTTGGAGAAACACCCACTACTTCAGTTTTTGTTATCTTTACATTGTGAATTGTTCAGAACCTACAGGTTTCTTTTATACATAACTAAAATCAGAAAAAAAATAGCTTTCCAATAGTTACAACAACCATACCTTGGGAAAGCCCTTAATATTCCTTAATTAATCACTATCTTCTATTGCATGTTTTCAGCACAATTTTTTGAATCTTCATCTGTAACATCATTGATGATTTGTTTGCGATTTTCTTCAAAGAAAAAAAGACTGAATGTTGTGAACTGCAAAATAACAGATGTGAAATGATATATACTGCCTTGAGATGCAGTGAAAAGTTCTGGCGGTGTGTCCTTTCTCACTGGTTCCAGAACACCTTTCCGCTTCCTTCTGCAATTTGTAACACCCACTTCTAATCATAGACATCCTCGTATCCATCCACTTATATTTCAGTGTGTGTTTTCCCTTCCACTCCACCCACACCGCTTCATCTTCAGTCAGTGTGGATGACCGATTATTCTCTTCCGCTGCCTCCATTCAAGGACTTCCGTCCATTTCTTTTACCATTCAGTTCTGGAAGGTTGTTGCCTCTGCGGGCCAGATGACGGCACATCCTGGAGACGTCACTCCAGCCAGATGCCTCACAATGTACTCACAATAAGAGAGAATTCAATGGACCCCAAATGGTGTCAGCATACGATTTCGTGATTCAACCTATGTCTTTCTCTTTACTTTACAAAAGAAATCTGCTTTTATACAGTCATTCTCATTTATGATGGAAAAGTTGTTCCCACAGGGCATGCCTCCATACACACTTTTTGGCGGTTCCAGTTATTCAGTTTGAGCGTTTTCTTTTTTTTTTTTCCTATTCTTCCAGCAAACCGTACTTTCTGCACTTTTTCCCTTCTACTCTAAGCGCGATCAATATCACCACACGTGTGACACACTGAATAAGACTGACTGTTGCCTGAATCTACCTGCCCGTCTTCCATAATGCTGCAAGTAGGTGATGACGCCCACCCCCCCCCTCCCCCCCCCCTCCCCTCCCCTCCTGCCCAACCCCAAACACACACAAATACACAGACATTCCTCTCCACCCCAAAACAAAGACGAAGAAAAAAACAAAAAAAAAAAACAAAAATCCGCCCAGGATTAAGACTGACTACACTGTTAATGAGAGAACAAAAAAATGAATAACTGGAATATCTCCAACAAGCCAGTACGGCCTGTTCCTCTCTCCACCATTCTCAAACATCCACCACCAGAGCTCTGTCCCACTCGGCAGCTTCCCTCCATGGTTTGTGACCTTGCAAAATGTGAATGACTAGTCTCAAAACATCGGCTGATAAAAACCAGTCTGTGTCCCCAGCATCTTCCCCCCCCCCCCCCCCCCCCCCCCCCCCCCCCCCCCCCCCCCAACTCCTAGGGAGTATTGATTAAGGATCCCATCAGCAATGGCTTCCCTCTCTTCTTGGCCCTCGGTTGTGGCCTAAATTGTTGCAAATGTCCAAGTCTGATTTCTCATGGTTCTTGCTTCACTTGAAGACTCAGAATGGAACTCCTCCTCTCTTCCCAAATCACAAGGTCACACTCTTTCCTCCCTTCCTTCCATCCTACCCCTCCTCTCCTCTCCTCTTCCCCCTGTCAATAGATTTTGATATTCTCAAGCTCTATGGGCATTCCTAAACTTCCTTTACTTGGATGCTTTTGAAACATTGGGGATCTCTTCACCCAGCTAAAGTGTATGTCTTCTCAGTGGTGACATTTTCATTCAGACATTTGCCAGAGAAAAGGAACAATCTGAAGGAAAGGAAGGGGGAAAAAAACTTGTCAGAAGAAGACAAGAGGAACCATGTCAACCAATAGCAGTTTCTTCCTCGGGTACAGCAAGGAGATGGGCAAGTTTGTCAGAAGTTCATGCATGGTGATGACCACCAACACAGCAGTTCACATTCACATTATTTGTATCCTTTCCTTTTCAGACAAAGAGCCAAGGTGTCAACACTCCACAGACTGGAGGTTACAAAACAAAACTGCCCCCCACCCACTCCTCACCCCCACCCCCCCAAAAAATGTGCCACACCAAATTGGTGTGACGTGCACGAGCTTCTGACAAACGTGCTCCTCTGTCACACTGACGCCAAAAGCCCCATCCAGCCCAAGACTACAGGCACAAAGATATACTGCTGGCCTGGTCCAAAAGAAAAAAAAAAAACGAACAAAACAACAACAGCAGCCCTACAGTACAGACTGGGAGGACAGCCAAAGGAAAGCATGGTACACAGTAAGGGGCCGACGACAGACAGCCACAGGACAGACACCGAGGGAGGAGTTAGTACGGAGCAAACTTGGGCCTGTCTGCTGCCTTCAGCGGACCCGCCGTCACCGCCACCCTCAGCTTGGTCGTCAGCGCCTTGCGGTCCACTGCCGCCAACGTGCCTGCCGCTGCCGCTGACGTGGCCACTGGGTCCACCAACCCCATGGGCCCATAGCCGCTGATGTAGGTGATGGGGGCTGCGGCTGCCTTGACCGTCAACGGCTGGAGGGGGAAGGCCATCGGCGCAGGGTGGGGGTGAGCAGGGGGAGGAGGCGGCGGCTGCTGGGGGGCAGGGTGCATGGGGGTCAGGGAGGTCGTGGTCACTGGAGGGGTGGAGGTCGGGTCAACAAGGGTCAGGGCTTTATGCAACTCCATGCTGAAGAAGAAATGGGGGGGAGGGAGGGGGGAGAGCAAAAAAAAAGGGAGGTAAAAAGGTGGCAGGAGAAAGGGAGAGGAGAGGGGGGAAAGGCAGGAGGAGGAGGAAGGAGGGAAAGAAGGAGAAAAACAAATGTATTAGACAAAAAAAACACAAAAATCCACTGTGACAAGAGAACAAAAAAAAAAAAAAAAAAAAAAAAAAAAGAAAACATATCCTGGCTATATGAATACATAAGGAAGAGTTATATATAATAAAAAAAAAAAAAATCCAACCAAAGACAGATCATGCGGGACAGTGGCAAAGTTTGCCGTGTAGTACTGGCGCAAGGAAACATGGTGGTGGTGGTGGTGGTGGCCGTGTGGCAAAGGAGGGTGAAGGATCAGGGTGGGGGGAAGGGAGGTTACTCCATAACAAGTGTGAGGCTGGGAGGAGACACAGTTAAAAATAGCAAAGAGTGCAAAAAAAAAAAAAAAGGGGGGGGGGGGGGGGAGGGAGAGCTCCCTCCTTAAATGAGGGCTTCTGCTGCGCGACATACACATCCATGACATCCAACACAGGGAAGAGTAATGGCTGCGGAGAGGGGTACGTGTATAAGACAATTGAGTGCACAAAAAGAAAAAAAAAGAAAACCAACTAAAGACCAATGTTAACAGAGCGAAGGGGGAGGGGGGGGTGGGGATGGGAAGAAAAACGGATAAGGACAACAGACAAATGTTAAAAACACACACACACACCAAGCGGCAAGGGGAGGTTGATATATATATATATGTATATATATATTGCAGGATGGCCATAATACACTATTATTAAAAAAAAAAAAAAAAAAAGACACAGAATAAAAACAAATGGACTGGGGACGATGGTGATAAAGAGGAGAAAGCTATGATCGACCACTAATGATGTCATTAAAGGCGGTTTTTCTTTTTTTTTTTTTTTTTTTTTTTAGGCGACTTGCAGATTTTCTTACTTTTCCCAATTCACATGCTGAAAAAAAATAAGGAAAACCTGAGACTACATGTTATGGCAAAGGTATTCTATTTGGTTACAGGACTATATCATCTAACTTTACTGAAAGGGAAAAATTCAATAATCTACATACAAAAAAAAAAAAAAGAAAAAAAAAAAAGAAAAAAAATCTGGAAGGGGGGAAGGGGTTAGAGGGGGACCCTGTCCCTCGCTCCCATGCCACGTTTTCAGAAACTCTTTCTTTGAGTCGAAGCATCACCTGAGGCTGTCTTTTTCTGCTTGCTATCGAAGTCGTGTGATTATTTTGTCATGATCTGTCTTCAGTTGTTCCCACAGTAACAGTATCAACAACAAAAACTAAATTGTTCTGAAACAATGAAAGAGAGTACAGCAGTCTACACAACTATTCATTTTCCTGACTGATGCTCCAAACACACACGGCGTCTTGAGACACCACATCAAAGAGACTATCTGGTTTGTAAGGTTGATAGAATCCAAAACCAACACTGTGATCAAAACAATCTCTTGTCAGCTTTGCTGCACTATTCATCGTCTCAGCCTCCTGCAACATTAAATTCCATGTCTCGTCAGTCACACTCAGAAAAATCAAGTGGAGACACATGGCTCAGGAGAATGAATGCAGAAAGCTTGTGCAAGAGATTGCTTCCATTTAAAGACTGCAAGCTTTGTCATGAAGACAACGTGCATGTAGGTTTGACAGCCAATCTTTTTTCTCTCTCTGCTGGTGCCAAAAGCATAATCAGACCATTAATGTCCATGTTATGACCTTGAGGCTTCTTTTTTTCTCTTTGACATTCTTGTTTACCGTGTTGGCTCACTTATCTGAATGACGTCTGAAAACAAGCTAGATGTTGTCACAAGGCAGTGGTTTATGAGATCAGAACAACAGACATTACCAACCTTCCATTACTTCATTGGCTGGCTTTAAAACAGGCAAAATCTTTTCGAGTTCAGAGAGGAAATGTGTTATCACCAACATCACATAACTGCACATATGCACTACCTGCATCCTCTCACACATATACACCCTTTTCTGTTATTGTCATACGAGCAACTCCAATCAAAGATACATACACTGAAATTTTCGTTTTTCTTTCTAAGCATTCCCAGCAATCCATTTTCTCCTGAAACAATTCACACTGGTGGGTACCTGTACTGCATGCACAGAATATTTCTACACTGCCTCCATAAAGTACTGATGCTAACAACAACAAAATGGGGTGCCCTGGTCACCAGAATGCACAATGATGTCAGCAATGAATCACACACCTCTGACAGTGAGTAATTAGTACCAGACATTGTCTTCCAGGATTCTAAGCGGGATGTCTGGCTCCCCTTCCACTGGGATGATTTTCCCCCACATTTCATATCGCTCCCCAATAAATGGCTCAGGTCTGGCTGCTGCTCAGTTGGTAACAATGTTTTATGTTCACCAGCATATTCTTGTCAAATAAAGAAACAATGTATAGTACATCCAAAAATATTCCAAAGAGAAATAAACGTGCTCAGATGATATTAAGCAAAAAAAAAAAAAAAAAAGGCTTTTCTGATACAAGCAATAATATGAAATCACACACAAGAAATAAATGTTTTAGACATATACACCCACATACAATGTTCAATAGTAAATGCCATTGCTTTGCCGACTCAGTGAGTTGTATGCAATGAAAAGAAATCAATTCACTTGCATACAAAAATATATGAATCAAAAATAACACAACAATTTCAATTGAAACATCTCCAAATCAATCTGTTAAATGATGCACAGACATGTTTGAACAATAATAGTGAGGACCATGTGCTACGAATAGTCGACATTCTACACATCCCACCACAACGTCTCATCAAATCTTAGATACATACACACAACATAGTCACACACACTCCACTGACTGCCAAACCTCATCGATCTTCTCCCAGTCTTCCACCACCCCCTTACACACTGAACAACAATGAAAGTACCAACGAGAACACTGAAAACAACAATAACCTGACAATAGAGTTAAACATTCCTCCCGCTGAAACAACTTTCAAAACGCATGCAGCGCCCTGTGTTAAATTCTGGCACAGTAGACATGGTCAATTTTTGTTTTTTTCATCCATTTCCTGAGGTCTGTTAAAGTGAGGAGACAGTGTAACCCGTTCCATCATTACGTTACTGTAATCTATGGACAACAAGGCAGCACTTTCCCCCCCTCAAATTCGGACCTATGCGTCATCCATTCCTGAGCCCTAGGCATGGGTTTATCAGGTCTAGTACCAAGATGCGTCCATCACCTGGGAGGAAACTTGACCTTCGGCCCTAAGTCAGGATCTGTGTCGATTCACCTCAAAGCACTGGTCATCCAGCGTGCACATCCTGCAGCCACACAGACCGCAGCAAGGACGAGGCTCTACGCCCTCAGAAATGCTCAGTTTCACATAGTCCTGTGCTTCCGGCAAACTTCTGGATTTGCCGTTTCACTTACTGTCAAATGAAACCACGTTACATTTCAAGAGGGAGAGACGCCGGAGAGCATGGCGCCTCCACAGAGGGAAGGAGCACTCTCCAAGCAGCACACTCCCACACTCCATCCCCTGACTCCCAGTCTGAAAGTCAGCATCACTCCTCTCAGCATCATCAACTTCTGCTTTCACCGACTGCCTCCAATCAGCTCTCCCTCATTCTCTCTCTGTCTTCCTTGTTTTCTGGATGTTATCCCCAAAACTGCTACAACACTAAACATGGAGTCTCACCCTCGGCCAGCTATGGATGTGAAAACCACCTGGATCAAGAATTACTGAAGCGGGATACTCATGTATTACAAATGTTTCTTAGATATTCTCTTTTATTAAAACAAAATGTGTGTAAGCTTTTAGTTCAAAGCCATGTTATGAAAATAAGTCGGTTCGGTCAACTCTTCAGCAATATTACAAACATGTGAGTACTCGTAAAATGCACACGCAGACACAAAACACATACACACAAATGTATATATATATATATATATATGATTTTGTAAAAACAAAATTGCAATCCAACACATTCACACATGTGTAGCACCACTGGTTTACTTGCATTGCTCAAGAAGTTTTCAGTTGTGACAGTGGCTGCAAAAGTCTCCAAAGTCTTACAGTTTATACACTGTCCAGCACCTCCCACACTGGAGGAAGAATCCAACACTCTGCTAGCCGGGCAGGCCACCTGTGGCCAGAACTCTTTGCAACAGGCAAAGATCTTCACAAGGGAACGGGTCAGCAAGTGGTTAAAGTTGCAATGACTTTATCTTGATCCTTGCTTCATTGTATACAAGCAGTCCCTAATACAGATGACAGAGTCAAGGGATTTTCTAGCAGAAATGTAGGGGAAACAAATGTCCAAGGATTTATCTGAAATTCAAAATCATATAAGCAGGGTATGTCTGCAATATGCTTGACTGGATTAATGAAACAAAAAACGCCTCCCTTTCAAATAGATCCACCTTTGTATGAGGTCAAAAGAGGTGCAAAGGTCATCTCCAATTTCCCGAGACCAATGAGATTCATTGCGTTCAACTGCCATTGAGTAATGCAAGTACTGTGGATACAGAGCAGGGGTGGCCAATGGTAGAAAGGTTCAAGGGGGGGGGGGGGGGGGGGGGGGGGGGGGGAGGGGGAGGGGGGGGGCACCACACCAAGGAATTCACATCGAGAATCATGTGCTCATTTACGTGGCTCTCCAACTGCAGAACCAGAAATTGACAGTCAACATAAAACCACTATGACAGAATCCTTGATCTTTGTATGTTGATCACCACAATACTTCAACTTTAAAACCACTATGACAGATTCCTTGATCTTTGTATGTCGATCACCACAATACTTCAACTTTAAAAAGGAGGTTTGCAGCATACATTCACATGGTCTTATCTATGCACTATAATAAATCAGACGACATTTTCATTTCTAAATATGTATTCTTGGAAAATTACTTCTGTGACTTAAATGAGCTTCAGTTACCCTTAGGCATTTCTTTACAGCAAACTTTCAGTGATAAAAAAAGAGCATGAAACATATTATTCCACATTTGAGAGAGAGAGAGAGAGAGAGAGAGAGAGAGAGAGAGAGAGAGAGAGAGACAGACAGACAGACAGACAGACAGAGAGACAGACAGAGGAAGATGGAGAGAGACAGAGGGAGAGGGAGAGAAAGAGAGATTTCTGAAGGCGCTAACAGCTTTAAAAGCAAACACTGCCATCAACAGCCGCATGAACCCTTACAATTAACAGTCCTCTCCTGAAAAGCGTGTTCCTTCAGTTTAAACAATGCTAACAACAGTGAGTGATGATGCTATCTGAGGACCCAAGAGTTGATCCTCTTACCAAAGCAAATGCCTACAATCTGTAGCTTTATGTCAACCAAGATCAAAAGAAACTGCAAGAAAATGTTGAAAGTAGTCGAACAAAAATAAAGATTGTGGTCAACCATGTTAAACATACTAAAAGCAAACAATATAAAAAAAAAAAAACAAAAAGTGATGGCATGGTGTTACACACACTTACACAATAGTGGTTTACCAGTGGTGGACAGGGGGTTAAAATGGAGGGAAAAGAAAAAGGAAGGTAATGGAATAAAGAATACACCCATTCTTATCAGTGTATGGTACACAGAAAGCAGAACAGTGTCGGCGTGGGCAGGGTGAAGTTTAAAGAAGGAAAAAAAAAAAAGACTTTGGTGTTACCACACACTTTCCTCGGTTCATATCTTTTTTTTTCTTCGTGGCCTTTTGCAGGTGAAATTTGAGCACACTCAAAAAGGGCCAGATTACAATCATGCCAAAAGTGCATGCAGAAAAAAAGTGACTTATCTATAAAAGACAACTGTAGGTAAGCTAGAAAAAACAGAGAAAACATAACATGTCATTAGTACATGTCTCCCAAAGGGCATTGATGCTCTTTTCATTCTCAACTAATAATATGACATCTACATGGATTCAGAACACAGCAAAGACAATACCTGACGTAAAAAACAACACAAAATGGTGGAACACAACAACACACGGAAATGTTTGCTCAGAAATCAAAATCTTGAATTGACCTAAATTTAGGAAACACCACTTCAAACATCATCATCACCGCTGGTGACATTTTATACATGTGGTTATGATGTGAAAAGCAAAATCACCAAAACATTGCAAAATTACAAGCAAAAAAGGGTTGAACATGTTTGGAAATTAAAAAAAACCCGCTGAGAAACCAAAATTTGAAATGCTGGGCAGGAAATGTTGAAAAATTTCTCTTCATTTGATATTGCCAGTTGGGATTATTAAAAAGAAAAGTAAACACCCATCTTAGATAAGCAAAGCGTACACTATCCTGTAATGTGCTCTGAATGCACATGCAGAATGGCAATAGGCTTCATGTTGAGCGATGAAAAGGATAGACAAACAACAACTAACATACAGAGATATTAAATTCAGATAGTCCTTCACACACACACACACACACACACACACACACACACACACACACACACATATGCACCATGCAATTGTTGTCTCTCACCATCTCAATATTGCTAGATACAAAATAACTGAACAATATCAAAGACAAAAGAGCAAGAAGACACTCTCAATCAAATGTGAATGTCAAATACAGTGCCATGTGTGTGCGATACAGTGCAAAAAAAAAAAAAAAAAAATCAATGCCTTAATTGCGCCCCATCAACAGATAAAAAAATAAATCAACTGCTTCTTTTTTTGTACAAATTGATTGAGCAGAAACAAAGAAAATCAAGAAAACATCACACTAAAGCAACACTTTCCAGTGTACCCAACATAGGCCGCCATTATGAAAACCACACTAATCACAGTACACAGCGTACGCATCTTTCAGAACAATATACATGATCACAAACAACCCTTTATACCTCCGTGTCAATAACTTATATTCTTCTTTTCAAGCAGACTATATACACAAATTGATCCCATGAGTTAACATCCTTTTGTCTCTTCATGCATGTTCTTAATCTTCATTTTGCACTGTGACAAAAAGGCAGGCGTAATAACACAGCCGAAGGTGGGAAAATGGATCTGCACTTGGTTGAATGGGTTGGTAACACTAGGATTACACTCCACAGATGGGAATTACAGTCACTACACCAGCTGCGATCCATCTACAATGAGGGTGAGGGTTTCCATGTCACGAGACATCATTTCTTTACGTTTTTTTTTTTTTTTTTTTTTTTTTTTTTTGTGGGAGGCTTTGCTTGCTGGTCGTTTCATAGGGCATGACGTTCTGACCTAGGCCCCACAGACACGTGGAGCGAACCAGGACATAAAGTGGTACACTGCTCCCAATTATGTAGAGGTGGAGTGTTGTACTCACTGCTGGACGACTGGGATCAAAACAACATTTGGGGTCTGTGACGTTTGGGGACGTAGCAAAGAAGATCTGAGCCACCACTGAAATGTTTGCCACATTTTTCGTGAAACCACCTCGGTACCGGATAGAAGTACAACTAACTACCTCAACACTAAGAGCATGCAGGGATTATCATATGAAGAGACTGGCAACTCACCAAGGATACATGACAATCACAGCAAACCACTCCGAGTACATGTTTAAATACACAAGTCACAACTGTTACCACAGTGAAATTCACATAGTTTTTTTTTTTTTTTCAAGCATTTTAACAGGGAGGCAATGGACTAGGAGATGCTCTGCCCAGTCTTCAGCACTGATGCATCACCAGAGTGTCCACATACATGGTCCTGAATGACAATGGCTGCGGAACAGCACCATTCCTGAATTCAGACTTCTCTGATGAAATTGTCATTTCGGATTCAGTTTCATTAATTTACTACAGTCTGCCCTCAGGTTCCAAAGAGGACATTATGATCTGTCATGAGCAGTTAATTCTGACCCACCACTTACAATAAATCACCCCACGACTGGCACTTATATGTGACCCACCACTTCAAATAAAACTTCCACGACTAGCAGTTATATGTGACCCACCACTTCTGAATAAACCTTCCACGACTAGCAGTTATATGTGACCCACCACCCTGAATAAACCATCCATGACTAGCAGTTATATGTGACCCACCACCCTGAATAAACCATCCATGACTGCAGTTATATGTGACCCACCACCCTGAATAAACCATCCATGACTAGCAGTTATATGTGACCCACCACCCTGAATAAACCATCCATGATTAGCAGTTATACGTGACCCACCACCCTGAATAAACCATCCATGACTGGCAGTTATATGTGACCACCACCCTGAATAAACCATCCATGACTGGCAGTTATATATATGTTCCACTTCAAGGTCTAAATCACTGTCAACTGTGGCTATAAGAGACCTACTACCTGCAATAAATCACCTGTAAGGTCTGGTGATACCTGATCCACCACCTACAGCAAATTGCCCACCTGCAAGTATTTGAGATGATGCTGCTTACAAGAACTCAACTGTCACTTGAAGTTATATGCAGGTGACCCAGTGCCTGAAATACATCAACAGTTAGGTGCAGCAACATGTCACCTGCTACCTCCATTATCTGCCCCTTGCAGGGAAATGTGACCTGCTACCCCCATTACCTGCCCCTTGCAGGGAAAGTGACCTGCTACCTCCATTACCTGCCCCTTGCAGGGAAATGTGACCTGCTACCTCCATTACCTGCCCCTTGCAGGGAAATGTGACCTGCTACCTCAATTACCTGCCCCTTGCAGGGAAATGTGACCTGCTACCTCAATTACCTGCCCCTTGCAGGGAAAGGTGACCAGCTACCTCCATTACCTGCCCCTTGCAGGGAAAGGTGACCAGCTACCTCCATTACCTGCCCCTTGCAGGGAAAGGTGACCAGCTACCTCCATTACCTGCCCCTTGCAGGGAAAGGTGACCTGCTACCCCCATTACCTGCCCCTTGCAGGGAAAGGTGACCAGCTACCTCCATTACCTGCCCCTTGCAGGGAAAGGTGACCAGCTACCTCCATTACCTGCCCCTTGCAGAAAGGTGACCAGCTACCTCCCATTACCTGCCCCTTGCAGGGAAAGGTGACCTGCTACCCCCATTACCTGCCCCTTGCAGGGAAAGGTGACCAGCTACCTCCATTACCTGCCCCTTGCAGGGAAATGTGACCAGCTACCTCCATTACCTGCCCCTTGCAGGGAAAGGTGACCAGCTACCTCCATTACCTGCCCCTTGCAGGGAAAGGTGACCTGCTACCCCCATCCTGCCCCTTGCAGGGAAAGGTGACCAGCTACCTCCATTACCTGCCCCTTGCAGGGAAATGTCACCTGCTACCTCCATTACCTGCCCCTTGCAGGGAAAGTGTGACCTGCTACCTCCATTATCTGCCCCTTGCAGGGAAATGTGACCTGCTACCCCCATTACCTGCCCCTTGCAGGGAAAGGTGACCTGCTACCTCAATTACCTGCCCCTTGCAGGGAAAGGTGACCTGCTACCTCCATTATCTGCCCCTTGCAGGAAAGGTGACCAGCTACCTCAATTACCTGCCCCTTGCAGGGAAATGTCACCTGCTACCCCCATTACCTGCCCCTTGCAGGGAAAAGGTGACCTGCTACTGCCCCTCAGGGAAAGGTGACCAGCTACCTCCATTATCTGCCCCTTGCAGGGAAAGGTGACCTGCTACCTCAATTACCTGCCCCTTGCAGAGAAATGTGACCTGCTACCTCAATTACCTGCCCCTTGCAGGGAAAGGTGACGTGCTACCCCCCCCATTACCTGCCCCTTGCAGGGAAAGGTGACCTGCTACCTCAATTACCTGCCCCTTGCAGGGAAAGGTGACCTGCCACCCCCCATTACCTGCCCCTGCAGAGAAATGTGACCTGCTACCATTTACTGCCCCTTGCAGGGAAAGGTGACGTGCTAAATTACCTGCCCCTTGCAGGGAAAGGTGACCTGCTACCTCAATTACCTGCCCCTTGCAGGGAAATGTGACCTGTTACCCCCATTACCTGCCCCTTGCAGGGAGTGTGACCTGTTACCCCCATTACCTGCCCCTTGCAGGGAAAGGTGACCTGCTACCTCAATTACCTGCCCCTTGCAGGGAAATGTGACCTGTTACCCCCATTACCTGCCCCTTCCAGGGAAAGGTGACGAGCTACCTCCATTACCTGCCCCTTGCAGGGAAATGTGACCTGCTACCCCCATTACTGCCCCTTGCAGGGAAAGGTGACCTGCTACCTCCATTACCTGCCCCTTGCAGGGAAAGGTGACCTGCTACCTCAATACAGGGAAAGGTGACCTGTGACCTACAATAAATCATCAGTTCACTAAATCAATTTTAGCCCACAACTTTAAAATGAATGACCCATCAACTGTATCTACCTATGAACTATTACCTAAAAATTAACCAACTGTCTCTTGCTGTAACAGATATTGGATCTATTTCCTTAAATATATGGGACCTATTTCCTACAATATATGGGACCTCTTTCCTAAAGTCAGTCGCCTGTCCTTTCATTTATATGTAACCCCACATCCAAAACTAAACTGTCTGCCACATGTATACCTATATGTGACCCACAATCTAAAATAACCAGCCATTTTCAGTTACATGTGGCTTACAATCTAAAATAAATCTCCTGCTACTTGCAGCTTTGGCTGATCAGCTACCAGCAATAAATCACACTTTACTTGCTGTTACAGTGACCCACAACCTAAAATAAATCACACATTACTTGCTGTTACAGTGACTCACAACCTAAAATAAATCACACATTACTTGCTGTTACAGTGACTCACAACCTAAAATAAATCACACATTACTTGCTGTTATAGTGACTCACAACCTAAAATGAATCACAAATTACTTTCTGTTATAGTGACTCACAACCTAAAATAAATCACACATTACTTGCTGTCACAGTGACCCACAACCTAAAATAAATCACCTGCTACTTGTGGTTACTGTGGCCCACCACCTAAAATAGGTGACTAGTCACTTGCATTTGCATGTCAGTAACAACCTAAGATAAATCACCCATCAGTTGCAGCTGCTGTCTGACCAACTATCTAAAAATAATCACCTGCCACTCGCGGGCATAAGTGATCCACTACCTAATATAAATCACCTTCCGCTTTCAGGTACATGTAACCCACTGCCTAATATAAATCAACTTCCGCTTTCAGATATACGTAACCCACTGCCAAATATATATCACCTTCCACTTCCAGGTATATGTAACCCACTGCCTAATATATATATCACCTTCCACTTTCAGGTATATGTAACCCACTGCCTAATATATGTTACCTTCCACTTCCAGGTACATGTAACCAACTGCTTAATATAAATCATTGGGCATTGGCAGTGATACCTGCTACCTACAAAAAAAAAAAAAAAAAAAAAAAAAAAAAAAAAAAAAACTGGCAGTAATATGTGATTCAGTACCTGAAATAAATAATACGCCACCTGCCATGTCTCTCTGACCTACCTGAGTCAAACTACCCTCTAACCCCAGTCCTCACTGCCTTCTTTTTCAGGATTTTATTTTGTGTGTGTGTATGCGTGCTTGGTTTGTCCTATGGAAAAAAAAACCAAAACATTCTTCTGTACTCTACCATGTCCTGCAACTCTCTTGTCCTAGCAGATGACGCTGTTAGAAATTCAGGTCTCTCAAGAGTCTTCTCCCTTAACAGCCCCCCCCCCCCACCGTCTCTCTCTCTCTCTCTCTCTCTCTAAGAAGGCCTCCCCCTGACTGCTCTCCCTTTTTGGAGTGTTGATAAACCATCTCCAGCCTGTTCTTTCCCTCATATAAAAACATCAGTTGTTCTTTAATTAATGAGTGTGAAGTGGGCATAAAACTGCTGTTTATTTCCTAAGTTGTCCCTGAGAGAACAAATTTAGCTTTACTGAGATGAACCTGGGGGTTGGGGGGGGGGGGGGGGGGGGGGCTCTTAAAAAAAAAAATTACACAGATTTTCATTGTTTGATCCCTGTACTGATAGGCCTACTTGCTGGTGAAGATTTTCTTTTTCTTTCTTTTTTTTTTTTCCCTTCATTTTTTCTCCCTAAATGGCATTGTTTGTGATCCATTGTTCCTTCACACCACTTAGGCAGAGCAAACTATCAGGTCAACTTGCCAGTTCGTTGTTCTTTCATAAATTCTTCCCTGCAAGTGGTCAGTCACATGTGACTGCCGAGTCCGAGACCAAGCAAAAACCTGCCAGTCATTAACTGAAGGAAACATCTGGCAAAATGTATCCAAGACAACCCCAGACTGGCACTGTGGGGACCTCTAGTGGTGGTCTTCAGAGCTACAGTACATGAAGGGGGAGTTACGTGAGACAGTGGCATCAAATCTGACTGACATCCTGAACTTGGTAACGGACCTCTGATGACACAGCTGCTCTCTGATTCTGTTGTTGTTGTTGTTTTCATTTTGCAAATCATAAAAGAAAAAAGAAAACAGCAAATTTCATCACATACGTTTGCATTAAATGGCATTACCCAAATCTCAATAGTGACATAGATGTTCTCATTTCACCATGCATAACAGAGAGAGAGAGAGAGAGAGAGAGAGAGAGAGAGAGAGAGAGAGAGAGAGAGAGAGAGAGAGAGACAGACAGACAGACAGAGAGAGACAGAGACAGAGACAGAGGCAGACACAGACAGACAGACAGGCAGAGAGAGAGAGGCAGAGAGCATACAACAATCTGACTTGACCAAAAGCTTCAAAACAACACTGAATACATGATCTTCACACTGATATAGCATATGAGTCTGAATATAGTACGGCAGTATATGTATACTCTAGCACTGGAGCAACCACCAAAAACAAGCTGTCCACAGCAGCCTTCATATAACAAATGTACATTCACTATATTAGTGTTAATGCTTTCTTCAAAGCAACAAAGATACCAGACCACTCTGTTTGAAAAAAGTACCCGGAAACGCGTCAATCAACAGCTCAAAGCACAGTGATTCAAAACATGACATCAATTCACAACCGCCTCGATAGAATGAACCCACAGGAAAGTTTGTCGTACAAGAGACAAGAATGTGCATAATAGAAAAAATCCAGCTGCTTGTTACAAAATTCATACTAATAGAAAACAAAACAACAGCATGTTTCATTCAATGAACTTACAAAAGTCATTTATGCAACTGCCTGACATTTCATTGCTCTGTGACAACAATAACTGGTTGTTACTGTATTAATACTCTTCTATTTCTCCTTTGAAGCACTGACCAATGAAAATGACAAAACACTTACAGTTATTACTGTCATTCAGTCCTCAATATGCAGTGAACATAGATATGCCACATTATCAGGCGGTAAGACCCCCATGATGCTCACCGACTATAACACACTCTGACTCTAGTATGAATAACACAGAAATCATGTACAGTTTCTTCAGCATTACACTCATTTCTCAAAAGTAACAGGATAAATCCTGTCAAAACTGTTCGTAGCAAACTAGTTTCTAATCTTTACTTGCATTTTGTGAATTAGGGGGAAAAAAACACAACAAATAAACAAACACACACACGCAACCAACAAACTTTGATTTTTTTTAACTTCCAGAATCCATGATGATTTTTTTTAACGTCCTACGATGTCAAGTCTCATCTTGAAGAGTTCCGTCCGATATGGCAAGCATCGGCCCTCTTTTTTCAAAACAGGTTGCAGGTTTACAGTGACGCTGAGCAACTATTTCTTCTGAGTGGTGATCCTGGTGCCTCTATGTCCACCTCCCTGTTCAGGGGTAGTTGCCTTTGCATGATTAGGACTCTCTGATGATTTTTACATTAACTCTTTGCAGACTGCTTCCAATGTTAACTCAGAACATTAATCGGCGCCGACTTTCCAGCACACTCTTCATTATGAAGTCCAAAACTTGTCCTTATCCATGTTTTCACAATCCATACCATTTTTTCACCAGTTGCTATCTCATCACCAGTCTTCCAACCTTCATTTGATTCATTTCTTTGAATTTTGATGATGAAAATGTCAAAAGGCGCAAGAAGCCTCCGACTGAATAAAGGCGAGCGTTTCACAAGCCTGCCAGCTCATGTAATAAAGGTCTTTTGCTGTCTAACATCTTCTGTGTGTGTGTGTGTGTGTGTGTGTGTGTGTGTGTGTGTGTATACTAGCCATATTTGTGTGTGTGTGTACTAGCCATATCTGCCTGGTTTGGGTGTCTAACTCTTATCTTATTCATGGTCAGTACTGCGGAAACTTCTTCGTTTACAAAATTACATCCCGTTCCCAAATGGCTGCTGCTGCTTCATTTTCAAAGGAACACACATTTTCCTTATGCTAAAGCTTAATGCATCTGTTCTCATTGTGCCAAGTTTGAGGCTAATCTGTCAGCAAAGACAACTACACTGGTGCTTTTTGTCCCATTGTCTGTTTCCTACGCACTTTTTCACGGCAGCTTCAGCCCTGGAGCATCACTGGTCTGAGGCAGCGGCGTCCTGAAATGGGCTGAGGAAGTGGAACACAGTCAGTGTCCTGAAGGAAGTGGAATACAATTTCCACAGCACTTACTAACTGAATGGGTGAAGGAAGGGAATAGTCTGCACAGCACTTACCAACTGAATGGGTTGAGGAAGTGGAATAGTCTGTACAGCACTTAGTAGCTGAATGGGTTGTGAAAGTGGAATAGTCTGCACAGCACTTAGTAGCTCAATGGTTGAAGGAAATTGAATAGTCTGCACAGCTCTTAGTAGCTCAATGGGTGAAGGAAGTGGAAACTTCTCTGAATGATTATTTGCATTATAAAATCAGGCAGCACCATTCCTGCCTCGAAGGGAACAGATTTCCGCAAGACTTCCTCTGCTCCGCCTCCTGCTCCAGTGTATGTGGACTGCAGCGCCCTCTGTCATGCATTTCAGTTTGCTGACGGGGTTTTTTGTGCGTGTGTCGGACATGGTGATCCCGCTCTTCAGTCAGCCGTTCTCCATCTTCAGAGGCCTAGTCTTTACTTCCCTCCCTGGGGCACACGGCTGGACTCCAATGTCCTTGTCATCTAGAGCAGCCTGGCAATACCACAGTAACCAGCTGAGGGCACCTGAATATTTCTTCATACTGTACATGCCAGATGTGTTTTCACACATTCAATTCCATTTACCAGTTCCAGGTGAGCTGCATTGTCTGCAGACATGGTAGGGTCTCCCTGCAGCACCCTTCCAATTTTTCTGACAACTGTCATTTCGCTCCTGTCTTCTTCCACTGGACTGATATTGCCACTCTGTTCTTGTCTTCATCAGACTGAGGTAATCACCGCAACTGTGAACTGCAAGTTTGCTTGTTCAAAACCAAAGACTTCAGACCGCAGTGTTTTGTATTAACTTTAAAAAAAAAAAAAAGGAAAAAAAAAAAAAAACTCACAACTGAACAGCTTCTGGTCAAGAGAAGATCGCTTTCACAGTTTTGATAGCGTTAATTATCACCAAAACCAAAACAAAACAAACAAACAACACAAAAAAAAAAAGTGCAACAGCACACAGTCAATCAAACAATGCTCTGGACTGCACAAACTCTGGTTGCCATGGGGATGATTGGTGAAGAAGACAGAGGCGCCCCCTGGGGTGGGTCTCTGCAGATGGCAGGGCTGACTGCTGTCACCGTCTGGCACCATTTCCTGATGCCGGCCTCCTGATGATGTCAGAGGCTCGTTCCGGCAGGTAGGCAGAAGAACAGATCAGCACCAGCGGTATGGGCAGGAAGGCCAGAGCTCTGTGTGTGTGTGTGTGCGAGGACTTGGGCGCTGATCTGGGTTCCAGTTCCATTGATGATGTACATGGTCAATCAACGTCAACACACCCAGACACTTTCCTTTATGAGCAGCCAGCCAGAAACTGAGCCATCTTAATTCAAAAGATACAAAAAAAAAAAAAAAAAAAAAAAAAAAAAGGAAACAAAAAAAGAAAATGTGTCCATACAAACAGGTTAGCTATCTTTGCTTGCCAGAGTCACGTTGCAAGAAATCTCTTTTCTTCTCAGGACACTTTCCTCACTCATCGTCAAATTTATCGGCATTTCTCACCTCTGTAGTGGAACTCATCCATACGATTGAACCAAGTCAGCACTCTCACCATTTAAACATTATCTCATTTTGTGGCAGACTATCTTCCCAGCCCCCTTCCTCAGGACCTGTCAACTTGCTCCTGTTTCCACTCTCCCCCCCCCCCCCCCCTCCACCCCTCTGCCCCCCCCCACTACCCCCCCCCCCCCCCCCCCCCCCCCCTTCAAGCCTTCAAGTTCTGCCAGCTATGTCTGCCCTACATGGCAAGAATTTGAGAAGTTGTTCCTCCTGGCAGTAATGTCTTTTCTCACAGTTCTAAGACCTCCCCCCCCCCCCTCCCTTTTGGCCCCTGCACTAAGGGACATAATCAAAAAAAAAAAAAAGTTAGGATACTTCAGGGGGAGTAAAACTATGTGTCACACCTATTGTCATACCCATGCTGAGTGGTAGATGACTATGTGATGACCTTGTGCATCCCACAGTGTGTGTGTGTGTGTGTGTGTGTGTGTGTCTGTGCGCGCGCACGCGCCTGTGTGTGTGCTTGTGTATGTGTGTGTGCGTGTGCGTGCATGAACATGATTTCTAGTAAAACACCAAGGCCAGACTGAAACTGGAAAGCGTTTCAGAGGAGTTTTCTTACAAAGAATGCTCTCAGCTTTCTTTCTTTTTTTTTTTTTTTTTTTTCTTTTTGGTCTATTTCTTCATCACTTTCCATGTGTACCTTCCTCTTCTTCCTTTTTCAGTTTTTTTCTTTGTTCTCTCCCCCCCCCCCCCCCCCCCCCCTCCACCCCTCCCCTTATTTCCCCAAACCTACTCAAGTTTCCTTTCTTCTGATTTCCACAGTTTTGTTTTCTCTATCACTCACAACACGCATCTTTGTATTTTTTCTTCACGTTCCTCTCTATGTTGTTCTTGTATTATTATTATTTGTTTTTTTTTTCTTTAAATTCCTGTTCACTACTCCACACCTCCAGCAAGCAAAGATGCCCCTGACTTGTATGTACGTCCCTCAGGACTAAGCAGAAGATAACCACCCCCACCCCTCCCACTGCCCATAGCGAAAGCGTCACACACTGGTGGCACTGGCCCAAGGGGCGCAAATCTATCCCCAAGCCAGCTCAGCGTCAAGCCTTTACCCCCCTTTTACTCTCTTCGTCTGGCAGGGAGGGTTGGGGGTGGGGGTGGGGGGGTGGGGGGCACCTTGCTTGCAGGTCTAGAAGCTCATCTATGGGCTAAAGGAAAGGAGTAGCAGGACTGCTGGACTAACCTGGTACTGATCAGGTACTGCGCCAGACCGATGGTCTCTGGCGTGCCTGTGATGGTGACCTTGCGCTCAGCTGACCCGTCCTCGGCGTTGGAGATCTTGATGTTGGCGCCGGACACTTGCCTGCGGAAAGGTTGGAAAGATGGGCGTCAGAGTCAGCTCTGACACGATGCGGGATGTTCAGGGTGCGGTCTGACATGTCATGCGACGTTGAACTTTGACCTGACATCACACACATGCTGACCTCCCTTCCCCTTGCTGGCTCCGGAGGAAATGTTTTCTTTTGTGCTTCACCCATCCCCTCTTCTCCTCCCCCACCCCCCCCCCCAATCCCCCGCCCTGTTTTTTTTTTCCT
>JADBJO010003041.1:90000-110000 GCA_016801955.1 Conus betulinus | reverse complement strand
GTCGAATGTTTGTGTCGTGAACAAATGTCAAGCATTCTTCTGGAATGCCAGAGATTGAAACCCATTTTAACCGCTATTTCGGAAAGTTCTTTTGAAAGCATCCTTGAGAACTTCACTTTGTTGTTTTTGCTTTTGCAAGCTGTTTACTACGCAGTCCCTATGGGGACATTTGTTACAGTTTTTGTTATGATTCACAATAGTTGTTTTCAACACTGGTTTTCCCATACCTTTTTACTGCAGTGTAAAGATGGTAAAGAGGCCATTTTTTAGAATTGCAAATATAACCCAGCCAACCGTCCCCTCTTCATGCTCCCCCCCCCTCCACACACTTTCTCTTCGCCTAATATCACATTATGTGGAAAGACCTTAAATTGAGGACAACGACAACTCAGGAAGCCATAACCTGTTTGGTTTCAGACAGTCCTGACCAGAATGATTTCTTCAGCCGACAGCTTGCAAAAGGAGACAGTTAACATAACTTCTGACGGGGAAGGTGGTGGCATAGTGTATCACAGTATTTTTTAACTTGACCACCACCATAGATTTCTCTCATAGAAACTCCAGCTGGCAGAATAGCGTAAGCATTGTGTAACTTCACCATTACTGCAGATTTTTCTGGGTAAAAATCAGAACCCTTGATGAGGTAGCTGGCAAAGTATGTAGCATTGTGTAATTCTACCATTACTGCAGATTTTTCTGGGTAAAAATCAGAACCCTTGATGAGGTAGCTGGCAAAGTATGTAGCATTGTGTAATTCTACCATTACTGCAGATTTTTCTGGGTAAAAATCAGAACCCTTGATGAGGTAGCTGGCAAAGTATGTAGCATTGTGTAATTCTACCATTACTGCAGATTTTTCTGGGTAAAAATCAGAACCCTTGATGAGGTAGCTGGCAAAGTATGTAGCATTGTGTAATTCTACCATTACTGCAGATTTTTCTGGGTGAAATTCAGAACCCTTCATGGTGTAGCTGGCAAAGTATGTAGCATTGTGTAATTCTACCATTACTGCAGATTTTTCTGGGTGAAATTCAGAACCCTTCATGGTGTAGCTGGCAAAGTATGTAGCATTGTGTAACCTCACCATCACCACAGATTTCTGCAGTGAAATTCACAACTCCTAATGATGAAGACAGTTAGAATAAAAGAGCTACCTGAGCGTCAAATGCACAAAGCACAGCATTCTGACGTTTCAGTTGCAGCATTCCTAATTTTGCATGTAGCACTTGTATGCGACATCCCTGGGGATGAGGGTGGGGGAGGGGGGAGTTTTTCTGCTGCTGCTTTCTTCTAGAAACTGTCTTGGTGGTATCCCTGATGTCTGGACTCGATAAAGCACTTTCAGTCACATTAAATTTCACACATGACGTGAGAGCAGAGCAAGAAGACTCGTCATTGCATGGTTTTTGACTTGACCTACAAAAAAAATATCAAACTGGCTGACGATGACACCAGTTGATATAAGACCACAAAAAATCATGATCGCCTTTAGGATATTTTCTTTTGCTTTTTCTTTCTTCCCCTACTGAAGTTGGCCATTTCTTTTGACAAAACCAGACTGCAGTCGACAGCTCTGTCTTGTCTCAGTTTGGATGAAGTAGTCCGTAAGTGCGCGAAGCTTTTCTGTAAATTTTTTTTTTTTCATAGCATTTTGTCACAAAGTGCATCAAAGTAGCATTGTCAATGAAAATTGTAGCATGCGAATTCACAGTGAAGCGTTAGGTGGCTCTGAGCGTTTATTGTGTAACTATACGGTCCCCACCCTAATCCACAGTGAAGAGTTAGGTGGCTCTGAGCGTTTATTGTGTAACTATACGGTCCCCACCCTAATCCACAGTGAAGAGTTAGGTGGCTCTGAGCGTTTATTGTGTAACTATACGGTCCCCACCCTAATCCACAGTGAAACATTAGGTGGCTCTGAGCGTTTATTGTGTAACTATACGGTCCCCATCCTAATCCACAGTGAAGCGTTAGGTGGCTCTGAGCGTTATTGTGTAACTATACGGTCCCCACCCTAATCCACAGTGAAGTGTTAGGTGGCTCTGAGCGTTTATTGTGTAGCTATACGGTCCCCATCCTAATTCACAGTGAAGCGTTAGGTGGCTCTGAGACTTTATGGCACTGTGTAACTGTACAGTCTCCACTGACTTCTCAGACTGAGACATTCAGGTTGCCCTGCCCCTGAGAAAGCACCCTGATAGCACACCACCAAACCATGTCCACCCCCCCCTTTCTTTTCTTCTTCTTCTGTGTTTATTCTGTACATTTCTGTTGACCAATCAAAGTGGATTTCACAACATAATTTTGCCAGAGAATTCTTTCTTCATTGTCAAGGGAGTCTTCTACGCGGGCTGGTTGCATAGTACGCACAGGACCTCAGTGAACGTCTCGCGTGAAAGACTAGCTCCTAGACCGCCTTTCAGTCTGACAAGACAGAGTGCAAGCGAAGGTCAAGCACGAAGGTTTTCCATGCCTACTCCTGAAAAGGAAGCACACCCTGTCATGTTGTCTCAGACCAGTACAAGACTCCAGAGCACCATCTCCATCTTCACCCTGATTAGAATGGCAGAGAATAACACAAGTCTTGAGTTCTAAAACCATCCCCATTATTATCACCCAGGTTAGAATAACACAAGTCTAAGTCCTGAACCATCATGGAAACCGGAGACAGCAGTTACAAGTAAGCGTGATATCAGTTAGAAAAAAAAAAATCTACCAAGTCTGGAACTTAGATTTGGACGAAATGGAAAAGCCAGAGAAATGAAAATCTCCAGCCTGATTTGTTGTAATGATTCCCATCAGCCACCAACCAACTGCATCTCCATGTTCTGAAGAGTGAAGCAAATAACACACACACACACACATGCACACACACACACACACGTGTTCGTGCACCTGCATGCGGGCGCACCCACCCACCCACCCCCTCCCCCACACATACACACACATGTTCGAGCACCCGCATGCGGGCGCGCCCACCCACCACACACACACAATACACATATGGAATTAGCCTTCAACACACACACACACACACACACACACACACACACACACACACACAATCTCTAGGAAAATAGCTTCAACAGCAGTTGCAAAACTGGAACTACACAAAAATACTAAATGCCTACACACACACACACACACACACACACACACACACACACTTAAGCATGTGCACACCCACACATACACAGAGATACACAAAAACACACATACAGAAAAAGCTGACATAAGAGAGAAAGGTTGTACACTTTGGGGAGAAAACATTTGTACACTTTGGGGAGAAAACAAAGGACACGCATCAATGACGCCAAAATCAGCAAGGGAAGCAGTTATGATGTATAAGTCAGCCAAGGCAAGGTAAATCAAGTCAGTAAGTCAGCTAGCTAGCTAGGCAGAAAATAGCCAGCAGGGCAGCTATTCTGACCAGGAGTGATGAGTGTGGAGGCAGCATGCCGGGGAGCGAAGGGCACACGGCTCATCCCTGCACACACACACACACACACACACACACACACACACACACACACACACACACACACACACACACACACACACACACACACACACACACACACACACACACACACACACACACACACACGTACACAACACACACACACACACACACACACACACACACACACACACATAATGTACAACACACACACACACACACACAACGTACAACACACACACACACACACACACACAACGTACACACACACACACACAACGTACAACACACACACACACACACACACACACACACACACACACACACACACAACACACAACGTACAACACACACACACACACACACACACACACACACACACACACACACACAACACACACACACACACACACACACACACACACCGTACAACACACACACATTCACATACACACAAAAAACACACACACACACACACACACACACACACACACACACACACGCATGCACGCACGCACGCACACAAGCACACACACACACACACCACACACACACACAGACACACGCACATACAACGTTCAACACACACACACATTCACACACACACACACACACACACACACACACACACACACACACACACACACACACACACACACACACACACACACACACACACACACACACACACAACACACACACACACACACACACACAGTGCATGCCTCAAGGCTCTGTTCTCATTCCTTACCTATTCTAAAATCCCCCCCCTGTTTGTCTTTCTCTCTCTTTCTCTTTCTTCCCCCCTCTCTGCTGCTCTCTAGTTTTCACCATTTTCTCTCTCGCTCTCTGACTCATCCCTACATGCACACTGTCATGCAAGTTCGTAACGCACTACCATCTCTACCATCTCAGCATTGCGGTGCGGATGTATTCATAAAAAATGCACACTCTTAAAAACTATCCACACACACACACACACAAAAATCAATGAACATCTGAGAGAGAGAGAAGAGAGAGAGAGAGAGAGAGAGAGAGAGAGAGAGAGAGAGAGAGGGGGGGGGGGGGGGGGGACACACACGCAGTAAGAAACAGAAAGAAATAAAATCAACAGACACACAACCAGTAAGCCACACAGATGGGAGAGAAAAAAACATGAACCCAAACAAATCAATCCAACCTGAACACTGCCAGCAATAAATTCATCACAATCTTTGGCATGGTGGTGGGGGGGGGGGGGGGGTGGAGTTGGGGGGGGGGGGGAGGAGGAGAACCCTACAAGAACACCGTTTGTCCACAGACTGAAAAGTTTCACAAAGCAATGAAATTATGAACAAACACACACATTTAAAAGTCTGACCGTTCAACTCAATAGGATCGCATCAGGAACAAAAGTATCAACAGATTCATTTGCCTTTCTTTGAGCGTTAGATACTCCCCCCCCCCCCCACTCCCCTTTCTCGTCCTCCCCCTGTGACAGAAATAATATACATCTGCTGCCCATATCGCTGATCAATTAAAGGGCGATCACTCTCAGTCCTGGCATCACCTTGGATCTTAGGAATTCCTTCCATTTGACTGCAGTTTTCATTTTACAAACTGTGCAGAAACACATTTAACTTCAGTAACGCACAGTATAGTTGTGTGTGTGTGTGTGTGTGTGTGTGTGTGTGTGTGTGTGTGTGTGTGTGTACGTGCGCGCATGTGCGCATGCCAGTGCAAGTGTGTGTGTGTGTACATGTTGACATGTGCACTGTGTGCATGCATGAATGCATGACTTCTCAGGTCACTACAAATTTTTCAACCATCATGAACCAAATTTCTATGTGCTAGTTTCTTTTTTTTTTTTTTTCATTCAATGATTTTCTTAGTTTTTTCCCCACACTTTTTAAGCAACAGCTAGCATTCAACACAAAATCTATATATAATTACAGAAAAAAAGTTCTTTTCTCGGTAAATGCCTAAGTTTAAGTTTGTTTTTTTATAAACTGTTTGCTTAAATACAAAAAATATTCTTCTAAGTGTGATGATTTCCATAAAGGACCTTTTCGAACATCAAGGGAAAGAACTGCTGGGAATCAAAGCGCTATTTGGATTGCTTATGAAAACAAAAAACAAAAAACAAGACAAAGAAACAAAAAACCAGACCCCCCTCTCCCCCCCCCCAAAGAAAGAAAAAGAAACAAAGAGAAAGATTTTGAGCCTATAGACTGCAGTTAAGAATCATTTGAAAATTGGATCAGATTGACGTTGCCTGTTTTGTTATTTGTGAATCTAACAACTTATTTCTAGTGATTCAAATAAAATCTAATAATTTAAAAAAAAAACAAAAAACAAAGAGGATGGGGAGGGGGACGGAGAGGGGGGGGGGGGAGGAAAAGGAGACCATACATGTGTGGTTTCCAGGGTAACAACAACTCCATTCTGATAGCGATCCCCGTGAGTTAATCCTAAGACAGACATGGACCAAGAGGCAACATTTTAAGAAGCTGTTTGTGACGAATCACCAGAATTAAAAGCAAAGCAAAAAAAAAAAAAAGTGTGTTTTTGAAGTTAAAAAAACAAACAAAGTTTCATAATATTCACACAAAATATCATCTGAAGTTATGATGTCAACACTGTTTGCTGTGGCGTGTGCGTGCATGTGTGTGTGTGTGTGTGTGTGTGTGTGTGTGTGTGTGTGTGTGTGTGCGTGCGAGCGTGAAAAAGTGTGTGTGTGTGTGTGTGTGTGTGTGACAGACAGACAGACAGAGACAGAGAGAGACAGACAGACAGACAGGCAAATAGCAAAAGGCAGGGAGATGGTGAGGTGCTCAAATAAATTCCCCACATCTTGCAAAGAAAACAAGTCGCTCCACGTGACAGCTTTCACAAGTCATTTCAAAACAAATAAATAATTTTCAACAATGAACATACGCCAATTTCAGCACCACCGAACTGCAAGCAATGACGCTGCCAAACAAAAGGCCATAAAAACACTCAACCTGGTTCGCCCTTCACTGCAAAAGCAAAGGGAAATCATCCTCGTCGAAGGAAAAAAAAAAAAAAAAAAAAAAAAAAAAAAGCGCAGAAAAGGGGAGTAATAAACTCTAACACAAACCGCTATTGCCAAGGACGCTTGGATGACCAAAGCACTAAACGAAAGATAAAAGGGAGGCAATACATACCGTTGACAGGCACATAGCCACCAGGAAGTACTGTTTGTGCTGTGGGGATGATGGGAACTGGGTGAGGCGCCATGGTCATGTGAGGCGGCAGTGTTTTTCATTGGCTGTGAACAGGGGGAAACCTGGTGAGGCTGACACAGGGATTGCACGTTGCATGATGGTGAAATATCTCAACATTGAAACAATCCATGAGAATCATTCAAAAAAAAAAAAAAAAAAAAAAAAAAAAAAAAAAAAAAAAAAAAAAACGAAAAAAAGAGAGAGAGAGAGAGAGAAAGAGACACATGAATTAGAGAATATTCAGAATTGTCGCACAGAGAAAAAAAAAAGCTTCCACAGAATAGGTCATTAATCCTTTTGATGCGAGCTGTCCTGGACCTGTACCATCTCCCAATGCCAGCATATTTCACATTCTCTTTAACTCATTTTGCTCGCTTGGTTATTATAATACCATTCCCTTTTCTTGTGCTCTTCATCTCTACTGTACCAGCAACTGGAAACATTTTCTGTGATCAGATTCTTCAGCGTCTTAGGAAATTACAAACTTCAACAGCATTTACCTGCATTTTGATGTGTTATATGACATATCTTCAAGTTTGACCTTAATTTTAAAAATGATCAGTAAAACTGCCATAACCAAATTCCATTTTAAAAAACAGCACCTAGATATCCAGACTGGTAAGAATAAAATGTTCATTACCTATGCATTTCTAAAGCCTTTCTCTCTATCTTTTGTATAACCTAAAGCTTGCCTCCAATGCCTTGTTAAAGCATAATTACCCCCACAGGGGCTATAGGGTTAAGAACAGGAGTCTGAATCAGAAGGGACTTAACTCTTCTTGCATTGGCAGCATGGGACATCAGGAAGCCTTAAACAGCGACTGAGGGAGGGGGGGGGGGGGGGGGGGGGGGGGGGGGCGGGGCGGTCTTTTTGCTTTCTTTTAATCTGAACCATTTGAGGCTGAAGGGATTGTGGCATTATTTTCACGGTGATCGAATCCTGCATCTAGCTGTGGATCCCTTCATACTCCGATTCCTCCCACAACTACCCTCCCTTCCCAGTCTTTCAGTTGCAATACATATATATGCTTTTTCTAACATGTGGCAAACTTCATACTACCGCATACAAAAGTCTCTTTTCTCTTGATCTCTCTCACAAATAAACTACTCCCTAAACATCCACCTGTTTGAAACCGAGCACCACACCTGACCATCAACTACAATTAAAAAGAAAAAAAAAAGGAAGAAAAAAAAGAAAGGAGGAGAGAATTGAATAAATACAGATGAAAGGTGGGGCAGTGGTGGTGGTGGTGGCGGTGGCGGGGAGGGGGTGTGGTGGTGGTGGGGAAGGGAGGGGGGGGGGCGCAAGTAAAAGCAGGACAAGGTGAAGAGAGGCCAGCATAATATTCCATCGTGGAGTGAGGAGGAGGGGGGGGGGGGGGGGGGGGGGGGGGGGGGGGCAGGACCACAGCCAAGCCAAGAGAAGGATCGTCAATGGTTACAAAAAAAAGACAGCCAATCAGGAGAGAGAGAGAGAGAGAGAGGGGGGGGGGGGGGCAGCTGCCCTGGGAGGCTAGAGAGGACTAGCCAGGGGGAGGAGCTAGGAGAACTGGGGACCTACATGCAGGCCCTAGGACATGTGAAGCAAGCGGAGCGTGTACACAAGCTGGCATCCAGAGAGGCAGGCAGAGCGGCCGGCAGACAGGGTTGGTCATAATTACACAGGAAACTGATGACACTACACCCCTCCCCCCCCCCCCTTCCCCTTCTCGAATCTTACTCTTTTTCAACATCAGACATGTATAAATATTTCAAACACCAACAGGCTCCACCTAGAAAACACCCCCATGTGACAGTGTACTGAACTCTTCAAATAATTATGAACCCTTGTCAAATGAACTCCGTGTGTGTGTGTGTGTGTGTGTGTGTGTGTGTGTGTGTGTGTGTGTGTGTGCGCGCGCGCGCGCGCGCGCGCGTGTGTGTGTGTGAGTGTGCACGAAAAAACAACAAAACAAACAAAAAAAACAAAGCTAATAAACAAACAAAACTTTGGCAGCAACAAGAATTTTACGTCTACAGCAAAATGAACCTGTCCACAGACAAGCCCTTTCCACCTGGCCATGTCAATGACCACTTTTTTAACAACACCAACCCCAGGGCCACCATGGTCTGGATATCCAGCTGTCCTCTTGTCTGGGTCTGATCACACACCACCAATACTGCAGGTCACCCTGACCGGAAGTGGCTGCTAACTGAACTGAAGTGAACCACCACCAGCTCTGTGTACAGGCCTGCCTAAAGATCTTCCTCTCATCAGCAGCTGGGCGACAGTCACATCATCCGATGAACCCTTGTCTTCCAAGTGTTGTTTGTTTTAAATCAGCGTAGCTTGACGACACCTTCTGACAGCCCTGCCGCAGGCAGTTCAAGGGAGACAACTCTCCAGGTGCTCAAACTCAACAAAGTTAATTTGATACACAGACGTAATCCTTCTAAGCCTTTTTTTTTTTTTTCTTTCTTCCTTTAAAAAAAAAAAAATGCATCTGTTTACCATTGGGGATTCCAACCCAATACACCAACCCTCGTTACATCTCCCCCTACCCCAAACAACTTTTATGCAGACAAACTTTCAACCAGTTTGGTTGCACGTTTTCACTGAAGGCAGTTTGATGAACATAAACAACAATACTACTTCCCTCTCTTCCCCAGCATTCTGCTCCTTCCTTCTTTCCTTTGTTTGTTTGTTTGTTTCCTATTGCACCCTGACAGTATGTACAGAACTGATTAAGAAAAAAAAACAAACCCAAAATGATCCTCCACTCCACTCCACCCCCCCTCCACCCCCATCCCCTCTCGCGTCTTCTCCCACTATACACTGATGAAATCCTTGACCCACACCCAACACATGACATGACCTGAATGACCAGACACCAGACACAGACACATTTAAGAGAGACAGAGAGAGAGAGCAGAGAGAGAGAGACAGCGAGACAGACAGACAGAAGACACTCACATCCTGGTTGGCCAGCGTCATTTGGGGCTGAACGCTGTACGGCGGGCCCCCGGACACGAAGACGGGCGACACTACAGGTTTTGGACGGTAGGGAAGGTTGGCTCCTTTAGGGGGGGACTGTAGGAACAGACGGACAGACGGAAGCAAAGACAGGCATTAGGAGGGGGGGAAACACCTCGGATCAAAGCAGCTGCTGGACTGGGTTTGTAATGGAGGTGAGCCTCCGGGAGGGGGGGGGGGGGGGGGGGGGGGGGGGGGGTGAGGGGGGAGGGAGTCACCGTCTTGTACACGGCTTGTTGGGCAGGGAGTTAGTTATAGAAGTCGAGACGATATTTCTCGGAACGCGTTGTAACGGCTTTGCCTATGTTGCAAGGTGGTTGGAACACTGATGTTTTCGGTGGTCTGACACTTGTAATGTTCCCCACCCCAACCCCTCCCTCCCCTCCTTACCTTTCTCCCCCCCTTTTAAAAAAAAAAAAGAAGATTTTCAAAGGTGAACAATTCTTTTTCCCAGGCCTTTTTCTTCCACAGACCAGTTTGAAACATCAACGACTGACATTGGCCTGCCCGAGGTTCAACGCTCTAGGATGTTGTAACATGTCCAACATGACCCAGTCATGGGAAAAACCAGCCAGCAGTCAGCGCCCCATCTTGCGCCGGACTCGACACAGATAAGTGATAACATGCTCTTTCTTCATTTTCGTTGTCCTGAGTGTTGTGTATCTTGCCTGAGGAAGGCCTAAGAGGTCGAAACGTGTCGTGTTTTGTCTTGTGATTCGTTTGTCCATGTTATTCGGTAATTCCTAATGATTGCTTTTCAAATTTGCCTATCATGGTCTGTGTGGTTTCCTGGGGTCTCCATGCTAACCCCCCCCCCCCCCCCCCAGCCCACACAGACTCTGCAGGACCAACCTGTGTACAGGGCGGTGTCCCAAGGGGGGGGGGGGGGGGGGGGGTCAGTCGTAAGCTATTATTACACCAGGCTGCGAAAAGCGGTGAAGGGGAGAGTGTGACACACCACGGACCGTCCACGACGCAGATCTATCTCCTTCCTTCCCCCTCCCCCCCCCCCCACCCCCCACACTTCTCCCCTCTTCCACCCCATCCCAGGATCTGTTCCAACAGACTCTCGTTGTTTACCTTTTGAGGGCCGCGTTGAACAAAAGAGAGAAATGAAAATATGAATACAGAATAAGCAAAAAAAAAAAACCCCCCCCCCCTCCCATACAATACAACCCCAACCCCCCCCCCCCCCCCCCCCCCCCCCCCCCCGAAAAAAAAAAAAGGAAGGGAGATCACTTGTGATGCTATGAAGAAACACTCACCAGCCCGTCTCACTCCGCTGACGGCTGCTGTCAGTTTTCTTCTACTCTACCCCATGCTCTCTGTGCACGGGTACATCTCTAGGGGAAGAGGGGGCGCAAGGTTGTGACGTAGCTGGGGTAAAGGGGGGGGGGGGGGCGACTGGGGGGGGGGGGTTGGGGGGGCTGTATGCCGTCTTCATCGTGGTCCACTCCCATGGGGGCTACCCACACTGGAATCACTCATTCTCGGGGTTGGTTCGGAACACCTTAAGGTGTGGCAGAAGGATGCGGGTGTGGGGGGAGGGGGTGTGGGTGTGGAGGGGAGGGGGGGGGGGGGGGGGGGGGGGGGGACCCAAGCAGCGAGTGTCAGTAGCTGGTACGAGAGAACAGACGTGGCGTGTCACATGGGGGAGGGGGAGGAGGAGGGGGGGGGGGGAGGGGTGAGGGCGGAAAAAAAACAAAGAGAGAAAGACGGGAAAGAGATACATGGTAGCGGAGCCGTCAACATAGTAGCGGCACAGTCATGAGCGCGGACAACTGGAGGCACACACAAAAAAAGTGCGTCTTCAGAAATGGATGGAGGTCACCATGCCAACGGGTATTCATCCCCCCCCCCCCCACAGCCACCCCCTCCTCTGCCCGGTGTACCTGGGTCTCCGGGCTGACGGGTGATTTGACACTTTAGCCGACGTCCCGCCCCTGTCAGGAGAGAAAGCAACACACGCACACGGCGGGTCAAAACATGTCAGCCAGCGTCATTCATCAGAAGATGAAACAACAATGAAGATGGTTTCCTGGGCCGGGCTGAAGACAGTAAAGTCAAGTACGTCAACTGAAATGACCACAGTACATCCACTCAAAATGACCACAGTACATCCACTGAAATGACCACAGTACGTCCACTGAAATAACCACAGTACATCCACTCAAAATGACCACAGTACGTCCACTGAAATGACCACAGTACATCCACTCAAAATGAAATGATAGTACATCCACTGAAAATGACCACAGTACGTCCACTGAAATAACCACAGTACGTCCCCTGAAAATGACCACAGTACGTCCACTGAAAATGACCACAGTAAATCCACTGAAAATGAAAAAAAACAACTGCAAATGAGCCACGATAATATCTGCCCTCTTCAACCGAGCAGTTATAAATAACAATAATGGTTAACGTTTAGAAGACAGCACAAATGACCCGTGACCACATCTACCCACTGTGACCGAGCGATCGCTGGCTGAATCGCACCATCCTGCAATGTCAGATCATTATAAAAAAAAAAAAAGAACAAAAATCCTACAGAACACCACCAGAGTTAGTCAGAAGCAGGGCAGCGCCTCCTGTGGTGGGCGGCCTTATGGTGGTCTGATATCATCAATGTGTCCTTCTGGACTGCTGGTGCTGTAGTGTGAAGGAGCCCGGAATCGCAAACAGCGCGTACTATGATCACAGACAAAAAAAAAAAAAAAAAAAAAAAAAAAAAAAAAAAAAAAAAAACAGAAAAAAAAACACACACACGGCAGGATATTTTGCTGCTACTGCTGCAGTCCTTGTTCTACAATAACGGTGGAAAGACGGCCATATCTTCATGACCTTGAAAAGAGAAAAAAACGAAATCCACACACTAACTGAAAATTCTCTTTGAGGACAGATGTAGATATGAAACAAACTGGTTATTTCTTTCTCCTTTATTTTCATAAAGTTTGTGAAGAGAACATTTTACACTGACTGTTCATCTGATTTGGTGACGGGGGGTCTTCTTTAACAAACAGTAGCTCTGATCCTATTGGTCTGTCTACGGTGAGACTTCTTTACAGGCATAAGCTATTAATGTTTGATTGTAGACATGTTTGGTCTGTCTATGGCGAGGGTGTCTTCTTTACAGACATAAACTACCAATGTTTGATTGTAGACATGGAGTCTTCTAAAGCAGACTGTAGTTCTAGCATTGTTGGTCCAAGACATAGCTCTGGCACCGTGGATCTGATTGTGTCCACTGTTGGTGCCGTTGTGCTGAGGGTGTCTGCTTTAACTGACCACACCTCTGACACCAGGGATCTGGTTGTTGTGTCCACTGTTGGTGCCGTTGTGCTGAGGGTGTCTGCCTCAACTGACCACACCTCTGACACCATGGATCTGGTTGTGTCCACTGTTGGTGCCGTTGTGCTGAGGGTGTCTGCTTTAACTGACCACACCTCTGACACCAGGGATCTGGTTGTGTCCACTGTTGGTGCCGTTGTGCTGAGGGTGTCTGCTTTAACTGACACACCTCTGACACCATGGATCTGGTTGTGTGTCCACTGTTGGTGCCGTTGTGCTGAGGGTGTCTGCTTTAACTGACCACACCTCTGACACCATGGATCTGGTGGCACTGTTGGTGCCGTTGTGCTGAGGGTGTCTGCTTCAACTCACCACACCTCTGCACTGCTGCTTTCATTCTAACGCGGCTTGCGGAGTTGAAAAACTAATCTTACAAATCTTAAAAGAAACAATTCTGTTCTAAAAAAAAATTCTGCTCTGTATCCGCCAAACATGAACGAACGAATCATTCTGCAACTAATTTTACAAATACAAAAACAACAACAACAACAACAAATCTGTTCTGTATCCGCCAAACATGAACGAACGAATCAGTTTGCAACTAATTTTTTACAAAACTTTTAGGAAAAGTTATATAATAAAAAAAAAAAAAAACTCCAACCTGGACATAAAATAAAAAGACACGAGTCTCATTTGGGGAGGGGGAGGGTAATAGAATCCTGGATGAAAGCAACGTTGATAGGGGCTAGAGGCCACATGGCCAGACTAAAAAAAAAAAGCAGCAGAACAATCCGCAGTTGATATTTTCTCCATCGCAGCCTGCTGCTGACAGACTCGACTTTGTGCCCACACAACTTTCTGCCTTGGTAAGACGACATGCGCATGCCTGCAAAGAAAACACACATGTGAAGGCTACTTCCCAGCAACAAAAGTCTGTCGTCACGTGCTGTCGTGTGATCAACGGCATCAGTGAAAAGAATCAATCATTAAAAGGATTCAGCCACCTTTAGACGGAAATTCTTCCGCTGGAAATACAACAAATCATTATTGTGTCACCGCTTTCACATAACATTTTCCACTGGAATTACAACAATTCATTACTGAGTCACCACTTTCACATAACATTGTGTCACCACTTTCACATAACATCTTAAATACAAAAATTCATTACAACCACTTCATTGACATTGTGTCACCACTTCTACACAACCAGTGACAGCAACAAATGAAAATGTCGCAATCAGTTGCAATCAAAATACAACAATTTTATTACAGACAACATCTTCAGCACAAAATCTCACACCCAATGACAACCTGAAAATACATTTAGCAGAAACATCAACTAAAGATAAATCACAACCAGTCACAATCAATGACACACACATGTAGCAAAACACTCTCGTCACAACCAAAACAATCACACACATGTGAATGCGTCAAACAAAATTTAACAGAAAACATCAACTCAGAAATCAACGACAAATCAACCGATGACATCAACAGACAATCACAGTGACATCAGTTCTGAATGTCACAATCAATACACAATCCAAACAACAAAAAGATTCCACACTTTAACACAGGTTAATAGGCCTACTACTCTGGACATAACAGACGCACGTCCTCAAAAATATATTGACCACCAACACAGTATCTAGAGACACCAGGTAATCTTAGTTAGCCAACATATGGAGCTACAAGATAACATAATCTACAAGAAAACATATAGATCTACAAGATAACACATACAGATCTACAAAACAACATATAGATCTTGTATAGATCTACAAGACTGATATCCTGACATGTGGAAGACGCAGAAGATGCTGTATGATGATCAAATGCAAACCTCCTTCCCTCACCCCCCCCCCCCCCCCCTCCCCTCGCCTACACAAACCAATAGGACGGTGGACATTTGCTGTAACATAGCAGTCTCCACCACTGCTGGTGAAATGAGCCGTTAATAATTACCAATCATGTGGATGTTTACAGAATTCGGCCTGTTGTGTAACCCTACGCATATTCCATGCAAACAAATGCTGTTCGACCGAGTCAAAATTACATAGGGAAAACTGGGCCCTAGGTCACGCTAAAACCAACGCGTGGATCACCCTGAAATTCGGTGCACGTGATCCTCAGCGTGCAAATTAGGTCAGTTTTGAATGTATGAGCGTGAAGACTCTCCAGATATGAGTAGTACGGGTCGATTAATTGGAATCCACCACTGGCGTTACGCCAGACAGCAGGCCTACCAGAAACACTTGCCCAGCAATGTGTGTTTGAGCCTTTTCAGCAGTCAGCTCGCCCTCAACACGCGCTGCGCTGTGTGTGTTGTTTCCGTCCCTTCAAAGGCCAGAGGGATTCACTGTGCTCTCTGCGCTGTGTGTGTTGTTTTCCGTCCCTTCAAAGGCCAGAGGGATTCACTGTGCTCGCTGCGCTGTATGTGCTGTTTCCGTCCCTTCAAAGGCCAGAGGGATTCACTGTCACACATGTTTTCCTCAATGTGCACACTCATAAAACAGATGAAAAAAAGACAAGTTCAGCAACCTTCCCTTTTATTCTTTTTTTTTTTTTTTTTTATTTACGACCTGCTTCAACTTTGATGCAGGCAAAATCAATGTTGTGTTTAAGAGCTGAAGGTCAAAAAGGAAATCTTTGTAACTGATGTGCCGCAACCGTCTTTCACTTGGCCATACATTCTACATAAGAACAAACATCTGATTGATCTGTTGAGCTGATTGCAATTCATATTCTGAGCAGGCAAGAACATGTAAGCCTGCAAAATAGATCACTGGGCCGTCTTAAGTTTAATCAAACAGAGAATCAAGTTCTGGCTGCTCTGGCCAATTCATGGACAGGGTTGTGTGTTGTGTTGTTGTTGTCGTACCCTGGCTAAAAGACTCCAGGGATCATCCGAACAGCCAAAGCACTTGAACACTATGGTACAAATGCGTCAGCTAGGATGAGAACATTACGTGTGTGACCGTTTTTGATTACCCTGCCACGTGCGCAGCCACACACTCGGACTTCGAGGGATTTTGGAGACTGATAATGTTACGCTAGGAGCTTGTCACGGCTGAGGACAATCCCCGCATCACTATGCAGAGCATACAACATTTTGATGTAGCCTTGGTGTCCTAGCCTATGTCAACTGGTCTGACACAGCCTTAAGCCACGGACAGGGTGACCTAGACAGCCAGGTTGCCCACGCTGTGTCCAGTGCATCCCCTGATCGCTGTCCAGCCAGGATATCCTCGGTCCACCTCCGTGACCTTTGTCCTCTAGTTCTACAGAGTCCCGGGAGGACGGGTTCATGGATCCAGACATGGCAGTATATGAGGCGGTCCCAGCATTTTGACGGTTGCAAAGACGGTTGTTGATTACCAATATACATAACGACTTTCTGCCTGGTGCAGCGGTTTTTGTCCTGTGCTTGATATGCAGGATGTGGAGAGGTTTCCTGAAAACACGTGTGTTCAAATGCGTGGTCTTCTTCTCTCCATGTCCATGTATGAGTCCCCGAGTTTCACTTCAAAGAGCCAGTGTTGACATGTTTCCGTGGTCTGTCGCTGACAGATCCTGGCCCTGTCCTGATTCTGGTCCGCGCCAAGTTGACTGAATATGTTCTGGAATTCTTCTCACCTGTCCTACAGTTTTATCAACACCCGTGTTCACTACGTCTTGCTTCACCCCACCCACATTGTGAATCGGACTTCCCCCCCCCGATCCCCCCCCCCCCCCCCCCCCCAATCACTAAAATGCATTACAACAAAATAAGCTGTTTCATGTCAAGTGTTGACATCACATTGCATCTTTTAACCAAAATGCATCAAAACAGGTTCAGCAGTTTCGCAGCCAATTGTTGACACCACATTCTTTTTTTTCTTTTTTTTTTTTTTTTTTTTCTTTTTAACCCAAAACGCATAAATAGGTTCGCAGGTTTTAGAGTCAATTGTTGACACCAGATATAGCATCTTTTCACCAAAATGCGTGAAACAGGTTCAAGCGGTTTCATTGTCATTTGTCGACGCCACATTGCATCTTTTCACCAAAATGCATCAAAAATAGGTTCATCAATTTCAGTGTCAAGTTTGACACGACATTGTATCTTTTCACCAAAATGCATCAAAAGAGATTCGGCCCTTTCAACGTCAATTGCTGACATACAGACCGACCCACAGAAAGATGTGAGGGAAGAAAACCCTGTCACAGCAGGTAACACACAAAAACCAAATAAACCCGAACAAGAATCATGGACTGTGTAATCCATACAAACAGGGGTCAGGTTAGCCTAGTGTGTAAGATATCAAACTCTTCTTCCCTTGGTCCAGGGTTCGACTCCCGCGACAGGGCAGGCAGAATGGCAGAGACCGCCTCTTCCGAGTTAACGCCTCTGCACACCCCGACCCCCACCAAGTCCTTTGAACAAGACGCTAAACCCTTGTCCCGTGCGTGAACGCATGCATTAAAAAAAAAAAAAAACATAAAAAAAAACTTGTATGCACCTTAAATCCGATTCCACCTTTCACTGAAAAGCATTCCATTGTGTTTGGGGTGGGGTGGATGATTTTGAAAATAAAAACACATGTAGGGTAATATCATGTCGGAGATTTTCCGAAGACGGACGGTGGCTACCTTCTCATGGGATTAAAACCACAGTCGCATACACAATAACCTCACCGGTGGTGAGCCACGAGGCTCCCTCCGGAGAATGAAGAAACGGAAGAGAGACAACTCCAGACAAAGAATGGAGACATGATCTGGTGAGACATAGCGCAAGAGAGACAACTCCAGACAAAGAATGGAGACATGATCCAGTCAGACACAGGGCAAGAGAGACAACTCCGTACAGACAATGGAGACATGAGCTGATACACAGGGCCTTGAATCGTGTACGTGACGTGTTGGGGTGTGTGTGTGGGGGGGAGGGTGAGGGAGGGTGTGGGGGGGGGGGGCACGTGCACGCGCGGGTGAGTGAGTGAGCGAGTGAAAGAGGGACCGTGTGAGTGTGTTCACAGTGTGATGGCATGCAGATATGTCACAGAAAATGACCCGAGAAAGGAGGAGGAGGAGGGAGGAGGAGGGAGGCGATTAAGGTACGACGATAGAAACAGTGTGGGCTATCAGGTTACGTGGACGGTTGGGGTAGTGGTCGTTGTGGGGGTGGGGAAGGGTGGGGGCGGGGGGGGAGGGGGAGGTACGGGACTGTATGTATGGTAAGGTAGGGCTTCTTCCCCCCGGTGAAAAGACTGAGAGAGGAGGGAGGGAAGGTGCGTTGGAAAGGGGTGGGTGTCCCACGGGGGGAGGGGGGTCACGAGGGTGGGGGTGAGTGCAGGCGACACGCTGGTTCCCCATCAGATGCAGTTCTTCCCCACGCGAAATCGACTGTAGCATCCCGTGCGACGCACACCAGTCTCCCACGCCAAAACTTTCACACCATCCAGGGAGGGAGTTTATTAGAGCATCAATGCAGTCCCTCTCCCACCCACCCATCCCCTCCCCAACCCCCATCTCTCTCCATCCTCTCCACCCCTACGCTCGTCCCTTCTCGTCCTCATACTCTCTCTCTCTCTCTCCTCTCTCTCTCTCTCTCTCTCTCGACTGACGTGCATGCGTCCAAGCGTATATGTGCGCGCGTGCGCCACACACACACACACACACACACACACACACACACACACACGGCCGCGCCTACAAATACACCTTTTGCTGATCGTCTTTTCACACACACTCATGCTGCAAATTCTCTCCTTCCCTCTCTCGTCTCTCTCTCTCTGAGTGTGTGTGTGTGTGTGTGTGTGTGTGTGTGTGTGTGTGTGTGTGTGTGTGTGCGTGCGTACGTGCGTGCGTGCGTGTGTTTGTGTGTGTGTGTATGTGTAACTCCCTCTCTGTCTCTGTGTCTTTCTGTCTGTGTGTCTTTGTGTCTGTCTATCTGCCTGTCTGTCCGTCTCTCTCCTCTCTCTCTTTCTCTCCCCCTCCCCCTCTCTCAAAGCCTCCCCAGAGCTGGGATAATGAGTGTAAACACTGCCAAACCTTTCACACCACGCTGGAATTAGTTAGCGCATAGCCTTACCTGTCTGCCGCCGTTATCTTAACACCCCCACCCCCCCCCCCCCACTTCATGCCCCCCTCCACTCACCTTCACTCCAACTTTCCTTTTTCCCCCCCCCTCCCCCACCCCTGCCCTTCGCCCATCATCCCACCCACACACACCTCTCCTTTCCTCTCCACCCCCCCCCCCCCCCTCCCACACACACACACGCACATCCTCTCCCCTTAAGACTGACAGTACCATTCACATTCCACATCCCCAGAAACTGATCCCCCCCTCAACCCTCCCTTACCCCCCAACCCCCACCTCACCACCCTTGGTTTGGGGGGCTTTTGTTTTTCCTCACCTCAATCCCTCCCTCTCCCCATCCCAGTCCCCCCCACGCTGTTCCTGCTCTTCCTACTACCCCTCTCCCCCCCCCCCTCCCCAACCCCCCCCCCACCCCTCTCCCCTTCTTCGACACTTCTCCTGATCCTTCCCCCCCCTCCCCCCCCCCCCTCCCCTCCCTCTCAAGAGAAAGGGTTTTTTTTTTTCTTCTTGTAACTAAGGACAGAAGCATGGGTGACTGGGTGCACGCGCCGAGGCAAACTTCGTTATCAGAACAGCACACAGCGCACGCCCTTCGCGTCGCGCTTCTCTTCACTCTGCCAATAATTGGCAACTTTGAACTAATAGCGCGCGCGCGCGCGCAGGGGGGGGGGGGGGGGGGGGATGCCGTGAGGAGGGCTGAGGAAAAAGGAGGAGGTGGAGGTGGTGGTGGAAGGGGGTGGGGATGGGAGGTGGGGGGGGGGGGAAGGGGGGAAGGGAGGCTATTGTGCTTTGGGTAGGGGGAGGCAGGTGGAAAAAGAGTTGTTTGTGTAAAGGAGAGAAGAGAGAGAGAGAGAGAGAGAGAGAGAGAGAGAGAGAGAGAAAGAGAGTCAATGGTACTGCTTGTACTTTTAAAATTATGGCCGTGAA
>JADBJO010003041.1:80000-82500 GCA_016801955.1 Conus betulinus | reverse complement strand
TTTATCTGTCTGTATCTTTGTTGTTGTTGTTGTTGGTTGTTGTCGTTCTCTCCCTGACATACGGTACTCTCATGAGGACACACACCGACACAAATCACAGTGAACATACACACACAATCGAAGTGAAAACACACAGAGGTCACAACGTTTGATACGCACATCTCTCTCTGTCTGTCTGTCTGTCTGTGTCTGTCTGTCCTTCCCTCTGTCTGTCTGTCAGTCTGTCTGTCTCTCTTTAAGTGAAACAGACACACATACATCCTCCCTCTGTCTCGGTCTCTCTCTATTACACACACACACACACACACACACACACACACACACACACACACACACACACACACACACACACGCCAAATGGACACACCTCCTGCATGATGCTGCAGATGTACTTGATGCACTGCGTGATGGCGTCAGCAGTGCCAGACACGGTGACAGCTCTCTCTGTAGAATTGGGCAGCATCTCACTGGCCACCTGAATGGATGCCCCGGTACACTGCACACATACACCATCATCACCATCACCATCATCATCGTCATCATCATCATCATCACCATCATCATCATCATCATCATCACCCACCACCACCATCATCATCAACAACAACAACAAGAACAACACATGAACAACAACAACAACAACACACCAACATTATCATAATCAACAACAATAACAACACACACACACACACACACCCACACACACACACACACACACAACCCCTAACATGCACAACACCACCACCACACCACCAACACACAACACACACACACACACACACACACACACACACACACACACACACACACACACACACACACACACACACACACACACACATACATACACAGAGGCATCGTTCATAGCGTGCACGACAGGCACAGCGACAGACAGACCGACAGACAGATCCTGCCATGGGAAGGTGTTTACTAGGCAGCACCTCACTGACCACCATAACGGACACCCTGGATCACCGCAAACCCACGCAACACACCTACAACACACCGCCTCCTTCTTGTTGATGTAGCTAGATAGAACACACTGCCAACACCACAAATCCACAACACACACACACACCCACACACACACACACACACACACTCACAAACAGCGTCCTTCTTGTTCTTGTAAGTGTGACCAGATAGAACGCCCTGCCAACACCAAAATCCATACACACACACACACACACACACACACACACACACACACACACACACACACACACACACACACACACACACACACACAGGTAGGCAGCCCGTTGTGTAAACGAGTGTTGATTGTAAAGCGCTTAGAGCTTGGTCTCTAGCCGAGAATAGGCGCTATATACGTATTCATTTATTATTAACACACACACACACACACACACACACCACACACACACACACACACACACACACACACTTTCTCTCTCTCTCTCTCTCTCTCTCTCTCTCTCTCTCTCTCTCACCAGCGCCATCGCCTAAAGATCAAACACCCAGCGCAATCCCTCCTCCTCAACACGTAGAAACGGTAAGTCACTCTGACGCGGACACCAACAATCCCCTTCGGCACAACGAAGTTATAAATAAATCATCGTCAGCAACAGAGACAGGCCAATCTTATCTGTCAAGTTTATTTATTTACCGGCCAGGCCAGAACTATTTACCCTTACGATTTTGCCGTAATTTTTACGGGAAAAAGAAATAGACATTACGGGAATTACAGCAAGAAAAAAAATTATGGGGTGAAGAAATAAAACAAAATGAAAATTGTTAAACGCGAATTTTCGCCTGCTACCGTTTCGGTCGAAAGCAATAAGAAGACATTCCCCAGCGTGCCTTGCGTCTTTCACTTTGTCAAAGATGACGACGAAGCGGTATTGTAGTTGTAGTAGTAGTAGTGGTAGTGGTAAAGTAGTGGTGGTAGGGACGTAATTTATACATAGGCTGTTAAGCCTTTAAATGTCCCCTCTTGTTATTATACTTTAAAACAGGGTTGAAATGCATGCTAAATAAATTTTTTCTGCTTATTCATCAAAGCTTCTAAACTGTACTTTCAAATTCAAGTCTTCTTCCAGCAAATTCTTTAAAAAAATTAGAATTTTTAGCAAATTTAAGTGCAACTGGCAAATTGTTCCAGTTAGCAATAACTCTATTACTGAATGTGAATCGCCCCCATATTAGTATGACACTGCTTAACAAATATCTTACCTTCCGAATTTCTTTCGCTATTGCACGCCAACGGCCGGCTCATCCAAATTCTTCATTAGTTGCGAAAGTATTGCGATTATGAAGATTCCGGTGGGGTTTTTTTTTGTTGTTGTTGTGTTTTCTTAAATTACGGTGTTTTTGTCCGGGATATTATAGGTACATGAACTGCCCGTTTCTGTTGTTGTCAGCGTTGATGTATTAGCAGGTGACTGCCACTACGCTAGTCGCAACAGCGACGCCTGTCGACAGTTGACGGACATCTACCACGGTCAAACGGGACCTTGACCATTATCTTCTTCCAGGGAAA
>JADBJO010003041.1:65000-70000 GCA_016801955.1 Conus betulinus | reverse complement strand
GATCATTTTGACAGATTGTTCCTTCAGAGAAAACTAAATTCACTGCACAGAAGAGCAGTGAAGATCATTTTGACAGATTGTTCCTTCAGAGAAAACTAAATTCACTGCACAGAAGAGCAGCGAAGATCACTATGACGGATTCTTCCTCACCAACGGTGAATGGACACACAGGAAGAAGAAGAGGGGATGGCTGAGATGGAACGGGGGTGGGAGTGAGGGTAGGGAGGGGAAAGATGTAAGAGGGAGGAGGGACGTTCGAAGAGCTAGTTATTCGAGGGAAAAAATAATAAGGCCATAATATTTATCTGTCCACATAATTGATATGAGCATTTTTTTCGTCTAAAGAATAAGAGATATGAGGGGGGGGGGGGAGCAAGAAAGAAAGAAAGGGGGATCAATGGAGAAGAGAAGAGAAGAAGAAGAAGAAGAAGAAGAAGAAGAAGATGATGATGATGATGATGATGATGATGATGATGATGATGATGATGATGATGATGATGACGACGAAGAAGACGAAGAAGAAGAAGAAGAAGAAGAAGAAGAAGGAACCGCAAGAGGAGGAGAAGAAGATGGAGGAGGAGGAGGAGGAGGAGGAGGAGGAGAAAAAGGAAGAGGGAGGGAGGAGGAGGACTGGGAGTGAGAGACAGGACGGAGAAAGAGTCTGAACGCTTTCATTCAGGTCACACACACCCCATTTCAAAGCCTGAATGAGCACCCCTGTGGAAACACTCACCCACAAACACGTTTTTACCAGATGCAGCCCGAAACAGATATGCGACAACAGAGCAACGACTACGCACAAAACAGCAGGACAACGCAAAAAAGAAGAAAAGCAGCCAATCAGATTACCAGCGTCAACAAACATCACGACGTTCAAAGAGGAGAGAAGCCACTCCGAGACCGGCTTTTTTTTAGAGGGTAACAGTTGACACCTTCCTTGTGACACTTTGCAAAGGATGCCGATCGATCACTTCACACACATTTCCCCAGAGGACACCAGGTCACAACAGCAACAACAATGACAGTAATGAACTGAACAAAGCATGACGTACAAACAAAAGGCAACGGCAAAAACAACTACAAACAAACAAACAAACGTTTTTATGGGTATATGAATCTCAGACACCTCTGTACACATCAGAAGACACCTCTGTAAACATCAGAAGACACCTCTGTAAACATCAGAAGGCAGACGCAGTAAATTCAGGTTTTGACTTGAAGCTCGGAAGACATGCAGAGAGAAAACTCAGGCTCAAAACTCCATACATCACAGGTTGCGGAAGCACTTACTGTGGATGCAATGTCCTCGACTTTTTGCATATCTGGGACATTTGTGCGCGAAAGGTACGTCACATTTCTGTGTCAGTTCTGCAGAAAAGAAAGGGTAACCTACACAACACATTGTCAAAAGGAAAAAAAAAAAGAAAAGAAAAAAAAAGTGGTTTGTATGTCTCTCCAAGGAAAACGCAATTTGTATGTCTTTCAAAGGAAAACCCAGTGTGTATGTCAAAGGAAAGCGCAGTTTGTATGTCTTTCAAAGGAAAACACAGTTTGTATATCTTTCAAAAGAAAATGCAGTTTGTGTGTCTTTCAAAAGAAAATGCAGTTTGTATGTCTTTCAATGGAAAATGCAGTTTGTATGTCTTTCAAAGGAAAACGCAGTGTGCATGTCTTTCAAGGAAAACAGTGTGTATGTCATTCAAAGGAAAACGCAGTGTGTATGTCTTTCAAAGGAAAACGCAGTGTGTATGTCTTTCAAAGGAAAACGCAGTGTGCATGTCTTTCAAAGGAAAACGCAGTGTGCATGTCTTTCAAAGGAAAACGCAGTGTGTATGTCTTTCAAAGGAAAAGTGTGTATGTCTTTCAAAGGAAAACGCAGTGTGTATGTCTTTCAAAGGAAAACGCAGTGTGTGTATGTCTTTCAAAGGAAAACGCAGTGTGCATGTCTTTCAAAAGGAAAACGCGGTGTGTATGTCTTTCAAAGCAAATACACCCAGTGCCAACAGAAATTGGAGATGTTTAGCTATGTCATCTTTTAGGCTGATTGATTGCTCATAAGACTGCTCAAAGTGTAGAATAAAAAGTGAAGAAAGGAAACACACCCAGTGCCAACAGAACTTGGAGCTGTTTAACTATGTCATCTTTTAGGCTGACTGACTGCTCACAAGACTGCTCAAAGTGTAGAATAAAAAGTGAAGAAAGGAAACACACCCAGTGCCAACAGAACTTGGAGATGTTTAGCTATGTCATCTTTTAGGCTGACCAACTGCTCACAAGACTGCTCAAAGTGTAGAATAAAAATGTGAAGTGTATCCTTTGGAGAGAGAAAAAAAAAAACCCTTCGTTTGCCATGCTAAGAATCTGGGTCTATGACAAAACAGACCTGTTCCTTGAAAAGGAGAGGGGAGGTGGGGGAAGGGGGGGGGGGGCAGGGGGATCAGGGAAAGATAACGTCTGTTTTTTTTTTTTTCCCCATAGAAATAAAGTTACCTTTTCTCAATTTATGGGTCAAAGATAGTACAGATCTGAAGAACCAAACATGTAATTTAAAACGTCCGCCCGAATAAGTTCATCCTCTCACGCACGCACACACACAGATATATACATGAGTTGATCGCACTTTGGCAAACCGCGTTTAACCATGCTATCAGACTATCATTTACGAACCGACCGCAAAAATAGAACCAACACCTTTTCATTTCAGCGACATTCGACTTCTCTTCTCTCCCACGACGTTTTAAAAGTTCTCTAACAGTAAGTCGTTTACCCAGTCGTGTTCGAAGTCGAATTCTTAAATAGAAACTTTTTGTTAAATGATCCTCTTTTTCTTTTTTCCTATTAAACTAAAAACTATCTAAACGGTCTGGGTTTATTTTTGAAAATAGTTGTGACCGCACACATATGCGGGATCTATTAGATTAAAAAAAAAAGGGGGTGGGGGGGGGGGGTGAGACGTGAGATGGGGGGGGGGGGGGATGAGTGGGGGGCGGGGGGTGTGTGTGTGAAGGGCTTTTAGTGCGAGTTCACTTATGCCTAAATTCATCCCACTTTATGGGTGCTACACACACACACACACACACACACACACACACACACACACACACACTCACACACAAAACTCCACACCCTCTCCCCCCACCCCCCACCCCCAAACACCCTCACATACACACACAGCAGGCAGTCCCTCACTCTCCTTGAATATTGCAGCCCTGTTTTCACACACATACATACACACGCGCGCGCGCGCGCACACACACACACACACACACACACACACACACACACACACACACTGACCTCTCTGATCTCTTTGATCTTACAGCCCTGTTTGCCGATGAGGGAGCCGCACTGGGAGGCCGGCATCACCAATCTCAAGGTCACGGGCGGCTTGGGCGTGGTCGGCACGTTGGCCAGGTCCTGGAACATCCACGTCATCAGCATCATCGTCGTCGTCATCGTCATCGTCATCATCATCATCATCATCATCGTCGTCGTCGTCGTCATCATCATCATCGTCGTCGTCGTCATCATCGTCGTCGTCGTCATCATCATCATCATCATCATCATCATCAGCAGCAGCAGCACAGCAGCAGCATAAACGTAATCATCGTCGTCGTCATCATCATCATCATCATCATCATCATCATCATCATCATCATCATCACCATCAGGACCATCGTCACCATCATCGTGTTCTTCATTATCACTGTAATTTTCATCGTTAACATCATTACGACTGTAATCATCATCGTCATCATCACTAAAAATGACATCACAATCATCGTTAACGCCGCTGTAATCGTCATTGTCATAATCAATACCCCTGTAATCGTCATCGTCATCATCAATACCACTGTAATCGTCATCATCGTCATCATCAATACCACTGTAATCGTCATCATCAATACCACTGTAATCGTCATCATCAATACCACTGTAATCCTCATCATCAATACGATTACAGAATCGTCATTGTCATCATCAATACCACTGTAATCGTCATTGTCATCATCAATACCACTGTAATCGTCATTGTCATCATCAACACCACTGTAATCGTCATTGTCATCATCAATACCACTGTAATCGTCATTGTCATCATCAACACCACTGTAATCGTCATTGTCATCATCAACACCACTGTAATCGTCATTGTCATCATCAACACCACTGTAATCGTCATTGTCATCATCAATACCACTGTAATCGTCATTGTCATCATTAATACCACTGCAATCGTCATCATCATCATCATCAATACCACTGTAATCGTCATTGTCATCATCAATACCACTGTAATCGTCACTGTCATCATCAATACCACTGTAATCGTCACTGTCATCATCAACACCACTGTAATCGTCATTGTCATCATCATACCACTGTAATCGTCATCATCACCATCAATACCGCTGTAATCGTCATCATCAATACCACGGTAATCGTCATTGTCATCATCAACACCACTGTAATCGTCATCATCAATACAAATGGCATCATCAGTCATCATCAATACCACTGCTGTCATCATCATCATCATCATCATCATCATCATCACCTTCATCATCATCAGTTCCACTGTCCACCAGTCAACATTCTCCTCACTACCATATAATCGTCATCGTCTTCGTCATCGTCAGTAACACTGTAAACGTCATCGTCATCATCAAAACGCGGTACTGTCACTGCCGTCATCATCAACACCACTGCAATCGTCATCGTCATCAAAACCACCCTCTTCGCTATTATCAGTGCCATCATTGTCATTGTTCTTATCACCATCGGTGTCTGAGAATGCCACCGTGGGGGAAGGGGGGAGGGAGAGAGGGGGGGGGGGGGGCGCGTAGCTGGCGGGGTGGCTAAGGCGTCAGGCTCTTGGTCCATGGACCTGAGGTTCGATTCGCACTCAGAGAGACAGACAGACAGGAAAACAGCCCACGAATGACGGTCTGAGCAGACTCTGTTTCTCTGCTGCTGCTCCTTTGGGTGAGATTCTAACC